>RJWT010051777.1:0-10653 GCA_004365215.1 Cuniculus paca
TTTTAGTTAATAGATTTGGCTATTTGCTGGAGTTCCTCTCTCTTTCAAAATGTAGGAAATGTTATATATTTAGGTCCATTCACAGATTGGAAAAGGAATGGAGAGAGAAGGGAAGGCAAACAAGCAGTGTTTGGATTCAGTAGACCAAATTCCTAGTCAGAGTTCCTTTGCTTTTTAGTACAGTCATTGAACTTTTCTTCATTCTTCTATTCAGAACTTCTTTTTGTTGTAATGGGATTGCTTCTCACTCATAAGAATAAGTGTTTTCATAAAGAAATCACTAAGTTGATAATAACCTAAACATATGACATTAAGTTCTTTTCACTTAAAGTGTCTCTTTTAAATACACCTTTAGTTTTCTCCTACATAGACTTTATTGAATCTCACATATATTTTCTTTGTATATTTGCCATGTGTAGATATGGGCAGGATGCCATTATTTTTCAGTCTGATGTTAGATAAACTTACCTGTATTTATTTTCAACCTCATTTTTTAAATTAATTACAAGAAGAAGTCATCCTTATGGCATGAGACCCAAAGTTATTAGGAAATGGTATTAAAAATGTAACTCCTATAAAATGTTAGTGACCATCATCTTCCTCTTTTGTTCTTCTAGGAACTTCTTGAGGGTGATTACTACAATGAAACTGTGGTATAGATTCTAAAACAATGTAGTGCACATCCTACTAGAAAAGCCAAAAGATTAGTTGTAATCTTTCTTGGGAGAAACCATCAAAGACAGTGCCATGAAATACAAAAATTTCTGGATCACCAAAAAACTGGCTTTACAAATACTATTCGGACCTGTCTGAAGTCATGTAGATGACTTGGAGTAGAATGCATAGTATGCCTTATAGTCATTATCATCTTTTTGGAGATTAAATGATTCTTTTAATTTTAGGAAATAAATAATTTTGTAATGTGTGAATCTGAGCATAGCAAGTAATAGTAGAGACATTGCTACACAATTTTATTCATGCTTGTCCTTAAGTCATCAATTTGTCTTTATGTCTCTGTATGGTATGTGTATTTCAGCAGTTTTATGTAAAGTCGATCTAAACTTCTCTGCATCCTATAGCATAAATGGCAGTTTTTCACATTTCTGCCTTTGATTAAGGAAAATCCTCATTTACAGAGCAATAGCTAATGCTCTGCTTTTTCTGTGGTGCCAATTATGGAAGCTCCCCAATTCTCATGTTACCTGTGTCTTGAAGAGGGAACCTATCATGAATGAAGATCTAGTCCTCAGCTCTGTAAGTTAAGAAACTCAGTAGATCCACTAACTAAATCTTGTTTCAAATCCAAAATACTATGATCTGGGCATTATAACTATCTGAACTTGTCCTACTATAATTCTGGCATCATACCTAAGAGAATTTACCATATTAACATGTCAAATACAGAGAATTATAGCAAAGAGATTTCTAAGCCCTCAATGACTATAGTATATAGAAAGAATAGAGTAGAGATAAAGAAGACTGACATTCTTATTATGTTTTTGCTGTTATTACCTATTATATTTGAAGCTATTTAAATTCTCTGGGATTTAGCCAAGAAAGGAAAAATAGAGAAATTACCCATTCTTTTGAGAGTATGATACACAATTTATATACATCATTTCCCCTCACGTACCTTACTCAATTGGTCTTAGCAAGTTAGAATTGAGGCTAGAGTATGTACTACGTGAATTTAGAGAATTCTATACTCAAGAAAATGAACTATCAGAGGGCAGCTAACAATGTTGGCTGTTGTCTGCACTTATCAGGAAACCAAATGCTCTTTCAGAACCATTCTTCTCATCCTATCCCTGCAGATGTCTCCTTCAGCTTGAGTTGGGTCATATGTTTACCCCTAGCTGTGAAGAAACTGGAGAAGCAGGAAGCAGTTGGTATCACTGGCTTTGACCAAAAGTTCTCAGACTTTCTTGATTCACAGCTCCCTTGGGGTCTTAGTAATTTTTTTTCATGGCACACCCACAAAAAGTTTAATTTACCACTTAATAGCAATTTTAAAAAATACATAAATTGAAAGAAAATTAATACATTTTTTAGTCTTAAATAACCACAGTTAGTAATGGGATATATGTATAGCTGCTGACACTCTATGAGTTCTCAAATGTTAGAATCAGATTGGGCAGTGCCATCCTCATTTCTTGCCATACTTGCTTTTTATTGTAGCAACTACTGAAAACCCAGCTTTGCAAAGATCTGTCAGAGTCTAAAGGAATACAAAGTACCAGGATCTAATGTGGAATTCCAGCTATTAGCTTGTGTGTTGTTTAACAACTGTTGAATCCCACTGTTTCCCTTGAAAATTTGAAATGTATTTTAAGTGCCTGCCCCAGTGAGTTTACTCTGACACCTAAGGGGAAGGGGTACACAGTTTGGGAACCATAGACTTATACTAATCATGATTCATTATCTAGGTCTGGACATACTGCTCCCCAGAGAAGAATTACCCTTTGTTGGGATTCAGAAAATTCTAACACCAAAATATGACACCTTGGAATGTTGAACACTTGGTACTAAAGGAGATGTAAACACTTCGGAAGTAAAATCTCCCTCTGAACTTCTGTCCACCTTTTTCTTATCTGAAGCAAAAGTTTTCTTCCCCAAAACAAGTCAGACAAACCCTCTGTTGCAAAGCCAACCGTGAAACCTAAAAAACTTTTTCTCTTCTCCCTTCCAAGCTGAAGATCCTCACTTCACAGGGTCCTGCCCCACCCTGGAGGAAGGGACACTGCATGTAAAGACAGCAGGAAGAATCTGGGCAGGTAAGCCCTGCTGAGTTTTCCCTCAGTTTGTCACCATTAAGCCCTACCTGTCCATTCCATTTCACTCCTACTCAGCTGTCTATTCTTCATCAAACCTGCGCATACAAACAGATAGGGTTGACTGGGTCTTTCTTCATTTCTGAAGGCTCATGTAAAATTCTGATTAAATAAATTTGTATCCTCTTCTCTTGTTAACCTGTCATTTGTTAAGGGAGTGTGAGCCACGATGCTTATGTGTGAGGAAATTTATCACAGTTGACTCCACCTCCACCTTCTTTTAGAGAAAAAGAAGAGAGAAAGAAAATAACTTAAGAAACTCTCACCTCAGTCGGCTCCAACTAGACTACATGTTCTGGTTAGTTGTTGTTATTATTGGTTTGGGGTCCTCAGAGCTCTCTGCACTGAGCTATATCCTCAGACCTTTTAAAAAAGTATTCTTTAAGATTTTGCGATACTGTGCTCGGTTGTCTGGGCTGGGCTCAACTTGCAATTCTCCTGCCTTACACTCCCAAAATGCTAGGACTGCAAGGCATATACCACCAAGCCTAGTTACTACATGCTCTTGAATACTGGTTTGCGTGTAGCACAGTGTTTAGTACTTACAACACGGTACATATTTACTAAACAAATGAAGAAACAAGGACTATATGTTTAACTAAAGTTGATTAATTCTATAAAATGCCAAATTATAGAAAGTTTGTTACCTCTTCAAGATTTTGTGTGAATTCGTGAACCTAGGCGATACCTTCTGTTTCTCGTACTGCCCAATGCTTATTGTAGGAGACAGAAAAACTTTAGTTGGAAGTCTCATTGGAAGCTATTCTTTTTCAGACACCATTACAAAGGAGTTTTATTACACTGGTAATGAAAATTCTTAGTAGCGAACCATAAATATAAATGTCTGTGCTGGCTGTTAAGAAGGAAAAATAATCTCCCTCTTATCACTAGGGATCTCAAGTTTTTTACTCTAGTCACCACTAGAAAAACTGATGTAAAGAGAAAAGCAAAATTTTTTTAGCAATATGAAAAAGACTGTTTCATAATTATAAATCATTATATAAAGCCCAAAAAGTGACTTTTTAAAAAAGAATTCCCACATTTTTTAATTATTGTAGACATTTTAGCAAAATTTGTCTTTCTCCTTTTTCTTGCTCTTAGATCAAATTTACTTTTCTGTTTTGTTTTTTTTTTTTCTTTGTATGGTTTTGCAACATGGAAAGTCACTCACGATCTTTGCCTTTGGTTTCCCAGGTTGTAATACCTGCACTGCACCTCTGTGACACTCAGTAGAAGAATATGCTACCATGTTAGATTATGTCTATATCTAAAAATTGCCTATGGTTACTTGGTTACTCTAGTAATATATTTAGAAAATTTTATGTCTAGATCTAAAAATTGCCTGTAGAAATTGGGTTACTCTAGTAATATATTTAGAAAATTATTCACAGGTCAGTCTCTTTAATTATATCAAATGTATTTTGAGAAAAAGAATTATGAATCCCCAGAGCATTGAACTGCAGACTAATACTGAGTAGATATCCAACACATAATTTTTGAATTAGTAACTATTTTTATCACTTTTGTCCCATAAGCGTGAGCACTGTACTTTGTTCATAATGAGTACTCATGCATTCACTTTATTTTTTGAGAGCCCAGATAATTTTTACTTTAATTCCTTGCAGTATTTCTGCAAGGAATATTAGAGAAAACTAGGACCTATTTTCCCTTGTGTAGAAATGGCAAAATATACTTTTTAAATGATTAATATGAAATCTTGAGTTTGTACTATATAAGAAATAGTTTGGTTAAAATATTTTTAAGACATTTTATTGAAGAAGGTTCATTCAACTTTTGTTGCAGTTCTTAATACATTATTTTTTACCAGTTTAATAAAAAGCTTCCACTGAGCATTTGTAGATGCACATAATGTTCAGGTACCATACTGATGTTACAATTTTATGTTCCTGTATTTTATTTTTAAAATACATTTTTATTTATTTCTTCTGAGCATAAAAGTAATACATGTTCATCACAGATAATTAAGCCATTATAAAAATATTTCACAGAAATACCAGAGGTAACATCTGTTGATAATACAGAATATATTCCTACAATATTTTCTAAACATTTGTTTGCACAAATAATATTTTATGCAGTAATTTAAGTGAAATAAAATCATAGTGCATATGCTATTTTACAATTTCCTTTTTTTCACCTAATAGTGTATCTCAACTTTTAAGTGTAAAAGATTTTTCAAGACTGGCAAATATAATCCAAAGAAATTGAAAAAAGTACATTGAAATTCATTTTTATTCACATATTGATTTACTGCCATATTCAGAATAGCCAAGATACGGAATTAACTTAAGTGACTCTTGCAGAAGAGTAGATAAATAAAATGTGCTAAAAATGCCTGAATACTATTTCAAGCATAAAAAAATTGCAGTCCTGTCATTTGTAGCAACTTGGATAGCACTGGAAGATTTTATAATAAATAAGTCTGGTACAGTAAGACGAATACCACATGTTGTCATTTACAAATGTCATTGAAAAGGTTGGTTTCAAAAAAAAAGAAAAAGAAAAAACTGGTCTCATGGTAGTATAGAATGATGCTTACCAAAATCTGAGAAGGAAGGGAGGGATAGTTAAGGATCACAGGGTGAATGGTATAGGAAGAATGACTCTTAAAGTTCTGTAGAACAGTAGGATAACTTATGAATGACCACAATTAATTGAATATTTCAAAATAAATAGAAGAGAAGAATTTGAATGTTCTGACACAAGGAACTAGGTAAAGAAAACTTCTAGGTCTTTAGTAATATGGTACTGAGATGTCAGGGGAGGGAGAGCATTCTATAGTCCTATGATTATATTTCAGTCTTTCTGTGAGCCTGTTCCTCCGGACTATGAATATCACAAGTTTTTCTTAGTCTTCCAGCATCTTAGGACAGGATAGAATGCTGTAGTGGGCTGGTGTTCAATGTTTTATTTTCCTCGATCAGTTAACTTCTGTTAAAACCCAAGCAGGCTAGGCCTGGACAGTAGTTGCTGTCACCAGATCTTGTGTAGGAGAACAGAGTGCTTTGGATTACATCAAAGTGATTTCTCTTCTCTCTGCCTCCCAGAAGCATGACAAGGTTTTTCGCCAGTATTTTCTGATAACGTAGTCAAGTAGTTGATGATGAAATTCATAAAAACATGAAGATCGCCTTACAGTCCGTTTCCCTAGAATTTTTAGTTCAGTGATTTCATTCACACTCGGCCTCTAGCAATTGAGAAATTACAGTTTAGGTTTTCTACCCCAGCACTGGTTCCCATGGATAGTAGGCTTTGGTATATTGTGACTCTTTGTATCTGCCTGTCTGTCTCGCCTATTCTGGGGTCAGAAGTTGAACTTGTGGCCTCATTTCTTTTATGAACCCAAGAAGAATTGTTGATTTTTCAGTTTGTTCAGCTTTTTACTTAGAACAGAGTGGCACCTTCTAAGCTCTTTACAAGATAAATGGGAAGCGAAGTCTTAAATTTACTAACTTCCAAGAATAAAAAGACAATACATGTTCACAAAGCAGCGGTTCTCTTACTTTCTGACATATTTCTCAGCCTGTTGTCTCCTACCCATTCAAGAAAAAAAGTTTCTAACTTTAAACTAATTAGATTAAATGTCAAGCGGCAGAAGCTGCCAGTTACCCTCCAGTAGTTGTTCTCATGGTGGCCGAGTCTCCGATTTGTGGCCATTTGCAGTGGACTCTGCATTTGCAGCTTGTAGTGAGACATGGCTTCTATTCCATTCCTCTGAAATGTGATGTCATCTTGGAACAGGGTGGTTGAGACCTTAAGGACAGATTATCCAAATGAATGGAGCCTGGATTCCTGAGATGTGGAACACCATGCCAGCTATGAAACAGTTTCTGCACATTCCATGAAACAAAAATAAGCATCTATCTTTTTAAATCTGTTTTTTTAAGGGGAAAGTTCTCCCATGTGCTGTCCAAGTGAGTCTTAACTAACGGATCTTGGATTAGAAACTCTTACGATTTTGTAAACTTATTACTCCCTATGACGAATGTGATCATTATGTACAGCAAACATGTATTAATAAAAAAGAATTCTAAAATCATTAAAAACATATTACCGCAAATAACTCTAAAGAAACCTTATGTGGCATTGCATCCTATTTACAGATAAAGAAAGAAGGCCTGGAGAAGTTTAAATTCTGAATATATGTCCAATATTCTTTATGTGTCTTAGTTTTCTTGTTGATGATACAAAACATGACATCCACAAGTTCAGGTAGGAAAGGGTTATTTAGCTCACGTTTTGTGGAGGTTTCAGTCCATATTAAACTGACTCTAAGGCAGTGAAATATGGCAGGGGGGCATGGCAGAGAGGAAATAGTCCATGGTGGAGCTGGGCAGGCAGAAAGCAGCAGCAGACAAGCAGCAGTAGCAGAGCACCAGAAGAAGCAGAAGCCTTCTTTCTCTCCCTTATATTCCATCCAGGTTACCTGCCTTTTGGGTAGCACCCAGAGTGGGGCACCTTTAAGCCCAGCATCACATCCTTACTTCTAGCATCACACACCCTAGATCAAGCCACCGCTGAAAAGCCCCACTTAATGACTGTGTGAGCCTTTGGGGGAGACATTTAGATACAAGTCATAACAGTAAGTGGTTGTATGTACTCACTAACTGATGAGTAATAAGGATACAGAGTCAGTGACATCTTGATTCTGTATAGAGTTCTGTATTTGTTCCAGATATTAATCTCATCCAGTTCTTTGGAACCACCTGTAAAGTAAGTTCATAAAGGACAACACTGAGGGCCAGGTGTCATCTCCACAAAAT
Source organism: Cuniculus paca (assembly GCA_004365215.1). Lineage (NCBI taxonomy): Eukaryota > Metazoa > Chordata > Mammalia > Rodentia > Cuniculidae > Cuniculus > Cuniculus paca. The sequence goes on from RJWT010051777.1 coordinate 7,616, forward strand.
AACAAAAGTAGACAGTGGACTGGTTATTGGTTTTCTATTATTTATACTTTCTATCATATTCTTCTCAACTCTTGTAGACTCTAATCATAAAGTATATTATTTAATATTTTACTTGTCAACTTTCATAAATAACTTTTCCATGTCCATTGTAGACTACGGGATGTCCTTTCATACCTACATATGCACAACTGACAGAGGAGCATGAGACTAAAAAGTTTTGTTTATTCAATAAGGAAATATTTATCTCTGCCTGTGACAAGAAGGAAATTTTCAAGAGTAGGTAAAGAATGTATCTGCCTTAAAACACTCTTAAGTTCAAGGCAGATCTATTAACTATTATCTACACTATTGACACAGATGATGAGTAATAATGTATACTTTCCAACCCTCAAAAAATCACTCAGTTCATTGACTGGGACAATAAAAACTAGATTGGAAAATCCACATGCAGAAAAATTTCAATGGCCATGAATCGTCTAGCTAGTTCAAGTTGAAAATTTTACTTGCACTTTGAAATTGGGTTCATGTACCAGTGCACTCAAATTTCGGTATTATTCAGTTTCCTGAAGAGCCCAAATATGAAAAAAGAATATTTTCTTTTACTTCTTATATGAATACTGCAGGTTTTTGATCAGTATTGCTTTTTCTGTAGCCTTAGATCATCAGAAGGATAATGTGTATAGAAAGGCACTGGCCTTGACTTTTTCTCCGACCCACTTTAAAAAGAAATCTTTTTTTTTTTGTCTATGATAGCTTCTCTTTTAATTTGTCTGCTTTTCTTACTGTGTATTTTATTCCATTTTGTTTGTGTGGCAGAGGGACTGAATGTTGATGACTGAAAGTTTGGATTTCTTCCGGGCATTTATTTTGGGACAAGTTCTCAGTCTCTTGGCACTAATGCCTACCTACCACTCCCACGCTGCCTTTCCCTCACACTATGATGTGTGCCCACTTTTTCTCCCCATGTAGTGGAAAGACTGGGGGTTCTTTTAAGAATCTCCGTAAGCTTAGGTATTTATAGAGAGTTTCTGGGTAGATACAGATAAGATACAGGGAGTATATTAAGGATAACAGAATTAATTGCTTTACTATATTTTGAAATGAAACGCTCTTAAACCATGTCTTGTCATTACTGAATTTGTCTCTACCTTGAAACTTTCCTTCGTAGTTGATTCTTATGCAACTTCCTTTTTCCTCTTTTGACAGCATAAATTATTTTCTTTAAATGCATTTTCCCAGTATAAACACTTTCATTTTAAGGAATTGGGAGTTATAGCCCATTATAGTCCCCTACTATTTTCTGCATCCCAAGATTCATTTGAGGGTCCAGATTCTTAGTGTTTTCCCTTTCATATTCCCATGCCATGATAAACTGAATATAGTTAAGTTTTAAATGCATGTTAGAAGGCTTGAATGTTACTAGATAATCTTTAGGCAATCAATGACTTCATTTCCTCCTGCTAAAATGCATGTATGATAATTATAAATGAGTGATACATTTGTTTGGATTAGTAGAAAGTCATAAAAAGTGATAGGTAATTAGCGCATGAAAGAATTGTAAAAGAAAGAATTCTATCATTTTAACTGTACAGAATAAAAGAACAACCATTTCTTTCAACATTATCTTTAAAAACTCCCTCCTGTGCAGTCTAAGATATTTTTTCAAAATGTACTTCCATAATAGTAGTGACTTTTTAGCAGTCTTAAAATTACAGGAAAAATAATAACATATGTTTGTCTATTAAAAAATAAAATATGTTTTTCATGACTCCTTGATTTTCTGTCTTGTAGGTCTAACTTGAGTTCCACAGTAGGCATAAAAACTCCAGCAATTATTTCATGTCTCAACAGTTTCTCCCTTTTCTGAACTGTTATTTCATTTATATATAACTGAATTTTTATTTGTTGCTAAACAAACAAAACCCATCCTCCAAAAAGAAACAACAAAATGCCCCCACAGTCTTAATTGCTCTCAAATCTTATCTATTGGCACAAATAAATAAATCTTAAATTATTAGTTAATTTTCTCTATGGTTCTTTGCATTGGTGCATACAAACATAATTGAAGGGATCAGTTTGCATTAATCTCTTTAAGTAAACAGGAAACAGTTCATTCTAATCAGTTTCTCAAAATTATAGTTATTTTCTTTGAAAAAGAATTTGTCTTGATAAGTTCAATAATTTAATGCAATACACTGTAGTATCAAAGCTAAGAATTTTTTTGAGTTACAGGGAAGGAAACAATAAATTTTGCTATTAAAATATTTTACATTTTACAATGTTCTACATTTTTCAAAAATGTTTTCATGTGCCTTTTGAAGGTAGAAGTAAAATTTTAATGGTATAACATAATATAATATTGAATATCAAGACTGTGTTTGGAATCCTTTTAGAGATAATATGGAATGGTGGAAATATTGGGATGATTGTGCCTGAGTTTGAAACAGTCATGGCTCCGTCACTTGTCACATCATTAAACTCGGTGTCACATTTTCCTTCTCTGTAAAATAAGGATGAATATAATCATTGATTATGATAAAACTGATACATACAAAGCATGTATAGTCTTGCCTCAGTCTTCATTAACACTTTTTCAATTAGCACTATTTAGGAAAATTTTAATGTATTATGATTTCTAGTTTAGTTCATATTTATTTATAAATATTTGTATTAACATAAATATTTTATAATATTTAGTATTAGTATAAATATTTTGATTTATAAATATTCTATTATTTTATATATGATATAGTATATCATATATAATATATTATATATTTTAGTATAAATATTTTATTTGATTTATTAGTATATTTTATTTGATATTTATAAATATCAATAGTATTGATACAAAAATATTTATATTTACTTAGTTTAGTTCAAATTTTTTATAAAATAGGTACACTATAATTGAAAAGTTTTATTTCTCTAACTATAATATGAGAAGCACAGGCATAATCATGTGTTTTGAAATTTTCTGTAAACTCTCACCAAACATAAAGGACAATTCTTTATTATGTATTCAATAAAATACTTGT
>RJWT010051778.1:0-10656 GCA_004365215.1 Cuniculus paca
ACAACTCTCAGTCAGTCATAGACTTCTCTGTCATTTCCTATATGCAGTAAATTGCAGCATCTTGTTTTATCTCTAGATGGACTATAATGGTCTCTTCTTCCTCATGCATGTTTTGTTTGGGGCCTCGTTGTGTTTTACCTAGACTATTATACTAAATTACATTTGGTCTCTTCACCTGCCAATTATCACCCACATCACTGCTAAAAATACCTTTCTGAACATTAATCGTATTGCTAGCCACAAAATCTACGTCACTAGCCCTTTGTTCCAGATGAATAGAAAGGTAAGTAGTGTCACAGATCAATGTCTGCAAGTAGAACCATCCACTGTGTAAAACAACACTGAAAATTCTTCCAGATGTCTCATCTTTGTTAATGGTATCACTGTCTGTTTAATTGTCACATACTCAGACCTTCTCTTTCCAGCCCACAGTTTTTGGGGTGTAGAAGAGACTTACAAATTTACTGCTGAAGAAATGAATCAATTATTTATTTCAAGCCCACTGTTCTGTAAGATTTTGAATTGAGAGACAAAGAGATTGATTGGTTAATTAATTGATTTCCTGGAAATGATTCTTTTAGTCTAAGGTTGTTTTCCTTATTTTTTGTTCTTATTAAGTTTGCAAACCCAATTTTCCTCTATTTATGTGTGTAGGTGTGTTCGTTTTTAGTAGTAAGTTTTTCCCTGCATGGTTTTCTTGAATCTTGTTAGACGTGACATAAAAACTTCTAATTATGGGGATATAGAAAAGCCAAATGATTTACTGTAAATCTTGTAGGTCAGAGCCAGGTGTGGTAGCGTATGCCTATAATCCCAAAATTTGGGAGGCTGAGACAGGAGGATTACTAGCCTGGGATACATAGTGAAACCCTGTCTCAAAATAAATGAATGAATGAATAAATAAATAAAATCATGTATGTCAGTATCTGTTAAAGTTTATATGGGAAAAAGAGAAATGTTTTTAGAGTTTTAGTGTATTTAGTGAGCAAGTTTGGTTGCTCATAAAATCCAAATGTCAAATAATGAGGTGATATTAAAGAAGTGTGCTAAAGTACTGGCAAGAGTTATTTATAAGATAATGCGATTATGGATCTTTTTTTTTATTTCACTTGTATATTTTTCCAGCGTGTTTTATTATCTCTATTCTTTGGAAGGAAAGTGTATTAATTAGGTTATGTTTGCATTGAATGCGTGGGTCTGCTGGCTTAACCTGCATATACACAAGAGAGAAAAAGGTACCTGCTGTCTTCCTCACTAAGTGTTTCTGAGATTCCTCGAAGCAGTTGTCTCTCACAGGGTCTGAACACATTTATGCACAGAGAGTCCTATTTCTGGACAGGACTGTGCTTCACATCAGCTGTGATCAGTATCTGAGAAAGTTCTAGCCAAAGTCTTAATTCTCCAGTTTGGGAAAATATGTTTTGTCATTCTTCTAGGATCATCTTCTTGGAGTTTAGACCAATGCTAAATAGGTCATTTATGAGGAAAGTATAGAAAACATTCTAGTAAAATACATATTCATATCAAAATACCATTTTTCTTGTAGGTCAGAGCCAGATGTGGTAATACATGCCTACTTCCTTCCCTAATACATATTTTACAATATTTCAGTTGAACCTGACTGTATTTATCACTTTTACTTATTGCTGGGGCAAAATACCCAACATCTACTATTTGAAGAGAAAAGATTTAATTTGGCTCAGCTTGTGGTCAGGGAGCTCCAAGGTGTAACACCCATGGTGGAAGGGAATGGGAGAGGAAAGGTGCTCAACTCATGGCAGCTGAGCAGCAGAGAGAAAGGGAAAGGGGAAAACCCAAGAACCAGAACCCATCCTTCCAGGTCCTGCTCCCCAGTAACCCACCTGTTCTAGCCAGGCCACACCTCAACAGCACGGTTAGCTGTGAACTTCTCAGTGGGTTAATCCATTGGACAGTATAGTCCAGTGATCCAGTCACTTTCCCTAAGGCCCTCCCCTGAACTCATGAGACTGGAGGACATTTTAAATCTGAACCATGACACTAACGTAACTCAGCTCAGTTATACCCATATTGTGACTTGCCTTCTTCTTTATAAAGGCTGTGGGGTAGAGGAAAAGCATGAAGGAGATCTTTAGTTCTTCCAGTGAAATGAGCACAGTTCCTCTTCCATTACCATCTTATACAAATCAAGAAAGTGTGTATCGCTTGTTCACCTGGACCTCGGCAGAAAGAAGGGAAAGTCTGAAACAACACTCATGATGAGACTGGGACCAGGCTATGTGGAATTCAGTAGGTTCATATTAATGAAAAGACATCTTTTGTAGCAAAATTGTAGGATTTCTTGTGTATCTTAATTTCCCAACATCCTCTTCAGGATCAGAGTTGCTGATGTGTATTCCCAAAGGACCGAGTTTTCTATGACCTTACCAATCCCATTCATCTACTTTTGCTACTCTGTTAGTCTTGATGAAAAAGTAAACAAAAATAATATACTTTACTTGTACCCCTTCTGTTTATATCCATGCTATACTCACTTCTAGAAGTGTAGATAAACACTTTTTCTGTTCACACTCAGCTACATCCCCAGCTCTTTTTTTTAAAATGGTTATTGGAGACAGGACGTTGCTAAGTAACCCAGCGTAGGCTTGAACTTCCACTCCTGTGTCACCCTCTCATATTGCTGGGATTACAGGTGTGTCCCACCATGCCTGGCTGCACTTTGAACATTTAAGTGAGTGGTTGGGCACACTTTTATTCTAAGAGTGATTTGATATAAGGATGAAGAGTTGAGAGGAAGCACAAGAATTTTTTATGCCTCTTCGTCTTGCCTTCTCTTTTATAGATCTCTTTCCCTATCTTCCTTTCCATCTTTTTTGTTTCTTTCTGCCTTCTTATATCAGGTAGCACTTTCTATAAACATTCTTTCATGTTATTGGTAGCCGTTATGCCTGAGAAAGTGAAGCCTGTCTGAGAGTAGGTCAGTTCATTCCTGCCAAAAATACCAGCCTCCTTAGAAAGTGCTCTGTGAGGGGAAGATGACTTCCTGTGCCTGTGAAACATTGGTTAAATTATGCTTTTACAGTTGCTGTTCCTTCTGCTCAGTAGTCTGCTTTCTCCTTCACCACCATTTATTTTGTAAACCTCATTTCATATTCTAAAGATCCCCTTGAAAAGCTAAAGTGTAGTGGTTGCTTTGCTACTTGTCCTGCTCTTCCAGGTAGTTAGTGACTCCCACTACAGATTTTTCACACCTCTCTAATACCCCATATAATATGTTTACATGTCTCCCAGAGACTGAGCTTTTTAAGGGAAGGACCAGCATGTTCTTATTTTGGTAAATGTTTGTTGACTGTTTGTTCTTCATTAAATAGACTTTATTCCCTGTTTTGAAGGACTTCACTACTTGTACAGATGATTATCAATCACAGATAATCATGGTGAAATTAGAGTGCAGTCCTTGCTAGCTATGGAGAATGAAGAAATCACTTCTTACTGTAGGAATTAATGACATCTAGGTTATTCCAGACCTGTGAATGAGGTAGCATTTGAAATGGGCCTTGAAGGGTGAGTGTGAAATGTGGAATTAATGGTATCTAGCTTTTTAATGTCTTGATGCCTTCATTAGCAATAATTTAAGTTCATAGGGACCATATTATTTGACATGTATTCAAGAGCCTGAAAAGCTTTACTCAGAAGTAAAGTAGTGCACCTGTTTCTTTGTTTTGTTTTATTTTGTTTTTTGGTACCAGGGATTGAACTCACAACCTTGTGCTTATTGGCAAGTGCTTGAGTCGCTGAGCTAAATTCTCAGCCCAGTTCACCTGTTTTTGATCCTGAATAATTCATCAATTGATTATGTAAAGGAATACATCTAGGATTATCAATATGCATTCTGGATATAAGTCATAAATTCACGAATTAATACTTGGAACAACTTTAGATAATGTATCTGAATGTAACCAATCAAAAGAGAACATGAAATTAAATTCCTTATGTCCTATTTCATTGATTTTTCTTTCCTCACTTTAGCAACAGACCCCTTTGCTTCTGTTTTTGGAAATGAATCATTTGGAGATGGATTTGCTGACTTCAGCACATTATCAAAGGTAACCTACATTGATTAATGGGAAGGGAAAATGCGTTTCTGTCAAACCCTCTCACAGATACTGCAGTGAATCATAGCAGATGTTGACTTTAGATAAAAGTGAAATAGATATTTCTATACATAACCAGACTATGATGATGATATGGGCAAGTATAATTTTCTACTGACAGGTTTACTCAGTGATGTGACTTCTGTTTGTTTAAGTGTGTCTTCCAGATGAGCTACATTTTCTCTCTACTGTCTGGGTCAGTGTTGTAACACTCATTTTGTCTCTGTTGGTTTCTTGATTTTGTGCTCTGAGGCTGTTAGGGTCAGTAGCAAGGTACTAGTACTAACTGTCCTCTTCCGTTTGCCAGCATAGTTCTAGTATTAATTCAGGGCAGTGGAAAGGGTATAGGTATATGTCAAATTGTCTGTGTCATTACCCTCCAGAGAACATTTGGCAATGTCTACAGGCATTTTTGTCTTTCACGACTACATGGAAGATGCTGCTCACATTTACTGGATAGAGGCCAAAAATGCTGCTAAAAACCTACATGGCCAGGTGTGATGGCACATGCCTATAATCCTAGCACTCAGAAGGCCGAGGCAGGAGGATCTCTGTGAGTTTGAGGCCAGCCTGGGCTACGCAGTGAGTTCAAGACCAGCCTGAACTGCATAGTGAGGCTTTGCTCAAAAACAAAACAAACTTACAGTGTACTGTGTGGCCCCCCATAGCATAGTATTGTGTCCAGCTCCAGATGTCAGCAGTGCCAGTGTTAGGACACAACACCAGCTTAAATAGATCTAAAATCATAAAGTCTGATTCATTGTAGAGGTGAAATCTTTTGTTATACCACATATTTGAATGGCAGAACCTTCAGACCTACATTAGGACTTACTATTCCATAGAATCAGTTTGTTTTTGAAAATTGGCTTTCAATTTGTCTTTATTTCTCTAGGTGCCATTTTCTTTGCATTAGTATTAAATCTTTCCATATGTAAGTGCATTGGGAAGTATGAAGTCCATAATTTTTTCTTTCATTATCATTTAATTCAGATATTCATTTGAGGAAAGGCATATAGTGTTTAAAATGGACCTCAGGTAGTTTTATAGTGAATATTGCCTGAAGTTTGACAGGCCTTCAATCTAGGCTTGTTTTGGTGTCATCTGTTGATCTGTTTAAGTACTGATGTTAGGATATAGAATATTATTTTTAAATTATTTGTCCTCAAATGCACAGGTTAAAATATCTTCGCTTTCAAAATTGAAATAAACCTGCATTATACTTAAGTAATTCGTTCAAATGCTATACAATAATACAATAGTTTGCTTTACTATTTATATACATACACATACTCACATGTATGCATGTATATGTATATGTCCTATGTATAAACTTTTTTTTAAATAAAGGTCAATGATGAGGATCCTTTTAGTTCAGCTACATCAAGCTCTGTCAGCAGCGTGGTCATTCCTAAAAATGCTTTTGAGGAAACATCAGTCAAGAATGAAGATGTACCCCCAGCACTGCCCCCAAAGACTGGAACTCCAACAAGACCCTGCCCACCACCACCTGGTAAGAGAGTTAGTGCCTTTCCTAAATCAACTCAGTGGCCTTTCTCTTTCCAAAAAGTATGCTGTAGGCCTTACTTACATACTTAAGTATTGTAGAGGAGCCTTAAACAAAACAAGTCAAACACATACCAGTGCTTGCTGCTGTCACTTGTTCTGACCTCCATGCAGGATTGAACATGTGGCTAAGGAGCCAGCATGTGTAACCAGCACGAACTGCCTTTCTGGCAGGAGGCCCCCCCGCCCATCCTTTCAGAGTGGCAATAAATGGGAAAGAGGAAGTACGAATGAAATCTCTTGCTCTTTGGAAGCTCATTGGTCATCATTTGAAAAGCCCTTTCCTGTACTCTGGTGTTTTAATTAATTTTTATAAAAGAAAGTTATTTACTTCAAAATGTAGTCTTCCTTAAATCTGTAGATGTGTAAAACTAAGGCTTATGGTATTTAGAATTCAGCAGTAGAGTGGTTTTAAAAGAAAGTATTGTCTTTCTTGAAGGAAAATACTATGTTTAGCTCACTTAAAAGACTCCTTTATTTTGTAATAGTGATAGGGTTGTCAGAAAAAATTCTTAATAGCTTTATTATTTGGTTTTATTCAGTGTGTGCACATGTGTGCGTGCTATGTGAAGGAAAAGTGTGTTTTATAAAAAGAGTCTAAAGACAGTCCCCTGAGTAGTTATAGTGCTGCTAGGCTGTCCTGTGAAAAGATACCTTTGGAATATTGGTATTTTTAGTTATGTATCATTCCTCGGTGTATTTGGTAAATTTTCAACGCTTGTTGTTAAAGATTGCTGTTCTTGCTGTTTCATAATAAACTGCCCCATGATATTTCTTGGGCAGGTTTTTTTCTTTCTTTCTTGTTTTGACTTAAAGATTGCTTGTACAATTGGTAATATTCACTTCTCTGTTTTAAAAAATCAGGTAAATAAGTGGGCACTGTCTTTTAAGGGAAAAGTAACCCATATCATATTGCTAGAAGTAAGGTTGTCAAGACTATGAGAAAGTAACTGAGAGCCGGGTGTGGTGGTGCACTCCTGTAATCCCAGCACTCAGGAGGCTGAGGCAGGAGGATTGTTGCAAGTTAGAGACCAGCCTGGGCTACAAAGTGAGCCCAAGGCCAGCCTGAGCTGCATAATGAGACCCTATCTCAAAAAGACAAAAAAATAAAAAAGTAACTCAGAAGATTTCTCATTTGTTAGCTGGGGCATGGTGGCACACTCCTGTAATCCCAACACTCAGGAGGCTGAGGCAGGAGGATCGTTGCAAGTTCAAGACCAGCCTGGGCTACAAAGTGAGCCCAAGGTCAGCCTGAACAGCATAGCGATACCCTGTCTCGAAAAGACCAACAAGAAAAAAAAATTCTTTTTTTCATTTGTTTTATACTTATATGATGGCAATAGTGAGATTGTTTTGAAATCCTAAATAAAATACTATACTAGTGTATTAATTAAAATATATGTCATTATAGATAGAGCAAGGAAAAAGAGTGGATTTTTTTTTTTTGGAAAGAGCACTGATTGGAAGCCTGAACATCTAATTCAGAATATCCCCAACTTGCTCTGTAATTCTGTTACTTCTTTTTTGGCAGTGCTGGGGATTGAACCCAGGGCTTCGTACATGCTGGGGATTGAACCCAGGGTTTCTTACATGCTAGGGAAATGCTCTACCACTGAGCTATACTTTCAGCCCTTGCTCCTGTGATCTTGAGTATACATAATTTCATGTATCTAAGCCTCTGTTGCCTTGGTTGTTAGATAGTAGTAGTAACTAACTGCCTGCCATCACAAGATCCATCCAGAAAAGAGATACAAACATCTTATATTAGTGGAAAATCTGTTACGATTGCTGTTACCAGTTTAATTCATTTTAGGAAAAGAATATGTTTGAAAATATTTTAACCTCCACTTATTTCATCTTTTCTTCAAGAAGCACTAACTCTGAGACTTTAAAAGTTAGACAACTGGGCGAGGTGGCACATGCCTGTAATTCCAGTACTTGGGAGGCTGAGGCAGGAGGATCACTGTGGATTCAAGAGCAAGACCTCATTTCCAAAAAAAGGAAACAAAAACAAGTTAGAGAGCTTGCTTGAAAATAGCCTGAGTTAATGAGTAACAGGACAATGTATGATTGTTTAGTCAAAGATTAATTTGCCAACAATCATAGATATAGGCCTTAGACTTCAAAAACTGTTTAGTCTTCATTTTGAAATATTATAATGTGACATAAAGTAAACAGGGTTTTGTTGAGGTGATTTTTAATTTTATGCTACTAGGTATTTGTATAGATCCAGAAAAAAATCAGAAGAATTTTGCTATTTTTTTCAAAGATCATTACTACCACTAGCGAATGATTATGTAAGTATCAGGCTGATGTTATAACAAGAGAGACCTTTCCTGTATTCGTTCTTTATTATTTTCTTCGTGATACTATGCTACTTTAAGAGGGAGTGAATTTAATCTTTGGACAAAAATATAAGACCCTGGCACATCCTCTCTTTGCTGTATTTAGCTGCACCTAGCTGAATGTATTTGAGAGATTGTTCGTGCGCATTTCAGACAATATTAAGAATGTGTTTTGAGTCTTCATTTCATCCTCCACTCTCAGTTCTTTACTGTCCCCTGCCTGTATGTTCTGTGTGCTTGCTGTATTTACTGGTTAATTGTAATGATTTTGATCCAGGGAAGAGACCCATCAACAAATTGGATTCTTCGGATTCCTTTAAAGTAAATGATCCATTTCAGCCTTTCCCAGGGAGTGATAGCCTCAAAGAAAAAGATCCTGATATGTTTTGTGACGCATTCACTTCTACTACTGCCAATAAAGAGGCTGACCCAAGCAGTTTTGCTAACTTCAGTGCTGTAAGTACTGTGAATGGGCTGTTTGGGGGAAAATCTTTTGATTTACAGTTTGAAGAGTTTTCAAAGATTATTTTGGAGCCTGCCAAAATTGTATCATTTCATCTAAAGTTACCATCACACTAAAAGTGATCTTTAATTCTTCCCCCAAGCAAAATGTCTGTTTTGTTCTGTTTTGATAATTCTAAAATTGTATCATTACACAAATGATTTTAGTGTTTTGGTTTCATTTACTTATTTATTTTTGGTACCAGGGATCGAGCTCACAACCTCATGCTTGCCAGGTAGGCGTTTAAGCCACTGAGCTAAACTCCTGGCCCCATTTTTAGTAGTTTTAGTTCTTGCGATGTATTCAAGTTACTTTGTAAACTCTTCTCTTAGAATATAAACATAAGTAAAACCTTGACAGTTACTATTCTTCAGATGGTTTAATGGGCCATCACAGAGTAATCCATTGTCCTCTCGCTGGATGAATAATGCCAGTAATAAGCTATGTATTCGTAACTATGTGTGTGTTTGTGTATAAAATTTTAATGATTTCTAAAGATCAGTCAGCAACTGTTATACGAGGCTAGGGTCAGGAATTCTTTGAGTAGAAAGTAAAATCACTTAGCCTTTTTGGCTAAGATTGAGTGACTAGAAAGTAGTTCTTGTTTTTGTTTTTCTCTTGGTGCTGGAGATTGAACTCAATTCCTTGCCTCTGCAAGCATGTGCTCTACCACTGAGCTCTACCCTTAGTCCCATGGTAGGTTTTTTAAATGTTACTTTGAGCGGTAGTGCATGCCTATAACCCCAGCAGTGGGGAGACCAAGGTGGGAGAATCACACATTCAAAGCCAGCCTGATTAACATAGTGGGTTCAAAGCTATATGCTGCCTACTGAGAACCTATCTCACAATTTTAAAAAAAGGTTACTGTCAGGGCATGGTGGTGCATGCCTATAATCCCAGCACTTGAGAGGCTGAGGCAGGAGGATCATAACTTTCAACTCCTGTCTGAGCAACTTAAGGGGACCCTGCCTCAAAATAAAAAATAAAAAGGGCTGGAATGTAGCTCAGTGTGAAGGTCCCTCAGTTCCATCCTCAGTGCCACAGAGGGGAAGAATGTTACTGTCTACTCTGTGTGGTAGTGGTACACACCTATAGTCTCAACTACTCGAGAGGGTGAAGTAGAAGGATCTCTCAAACCTGGGAGTTCAAGACCAGTCTGGGAAACATAGCAGGAGATACCATCTCAAAAAGAAGGTCACTGTCAGCTTGAAGGAATGAATTATTTTCAAGATCTAAGCAGTCATTTTATCTGGAGGGCTCTAATTCATTAGCTTCCTGGATTTACTCTGCATTCTCTCAGAGCTGACTAAAAAGGAAGGGTGTCAGAAATCATGGAAAGGTGCTCTGATGGTACATAAGTAGAGCTTTAAAATCTTAGATGAGCCAGGCATGCTGGTGCGCACCTGTAATCCTAGCACTTGGGAAGCTGAGGCAGGAGGATTGCCCCAACTTTGACGCCAGTCTGGGTTACATAGCAAGACCCTGTCTCAAAAAAAAAAAAAAAAAAAAAAACAACTTAGATGTTAAAAAAGAAAATTAAGGGCTGGGGATTTAGCTCAGTGGCACAAGCGCCTGCCTGGCAAGTGTGAGGTTGTGAGTTCAATCTCCGGTACCAAAAAAAAGAAAAGAAAATAAAATTAAAATAAAGATCTTAGATGTGGGACAGCCAACCATGGAGTTGTCACGCTGGAGGGCCATAACACTGTGTGACACATTCCACTTTACTTAGATAAAACCAGGTTGTTTGGGTTTTTAATAAAATTCTTAGAGTAGCTAATGAAGTCTTATTTTTCCCAGTTTTTTTTCTTTTCCAGTCAAAATGGTCTCTTTTTCATTGCCTGTTCTATAACACGTGTATATTTCTTGATTTTGGAAATAGGTGATCCTGACCACAATCTGCCTGTCTCCTACCTTAGTGTTCACAGTACTGAGTCACTCAGCAAGATGCTTTATTCTTGCCGCTGCTTGTAGTTATCGGATGGGCAAGAAGCTGCGTGCAGGGAAAGCAACTACACTACACAGCGTTTGAATCTGTACTCTTAAACTCCAGCATCTTCTGTGGAATGGAAAGGGATAAAATAGAAACCAGTGTTTTAGATATTTTACAAGTGGA
>RJWT010051779.1:0-10648 GCA_004365215.1 Cuniculus paca
TGTAGCTGATTAATGTAGATTAAAACCAGAAAATTTCTAAAATACATTTTGTAATATTTTTAGATTGAACCATTGCCTATTTTTTCTGACAAATTGTGTTAGTCATAAAACAATTTACTAATATTGGGATTATATTAAAAATTCTTCAAAGTTAAATACCTTTTATTTTGGTATTGTCTTATACTTTAATCCAGGCAAGTTATTTATTTAGTTAGTTAGTTAGCTAACAATTAGATCTATAAGACTCAGCACAGTGTCAGATATATATCATGTGCTATATTTATCAAGAAATACATTAAAGGAGCATAAATATGTTCATAAGCAGAAAATCCTCAGGATATTAACAACTGAGCAGAGAAGTCAACACACTGTATTTGAATACAGTTTATTTTATATTTTATGTTAATTATGGAATACAAGTGCATAACTAGGTAAAATAAAACATACATACTTTACTGAAATTCTACTGTACAATATACACTGGCAGTTGTAGAAAAGTCATTAAATTTTCTAAAGAATGTGTTGAATAAGGTAAAAGAATGGAGGTATTGATATTGAAAAATTGGCTTATAATTTGAATATAAACTACACGTAGAACTTTGTAAACACAAAAAAGCAAAAAGCAACAATAACTGGACTTATATTAAGAGAATAGATTCAAATATTCCTTCAAAAAGATTTAAGGGAAATTTTCTTACCACATATCATGGGAAAAATCATGTAAATGAATGATAAATGTGTTCAATAACGGACAACAGCTGTTTATAATTGAAAACACATTATTCACAAAGTAATAGAGAACAGATTTTAAAAAAATCTACCACAAATATCAAATTAAATTCTGATATACCAAAATTATTTCAGTACAAATCAAATAGTACACTGAAACAATACTCCCCAATGTGTTTTGAATTGATACATTTATATAAAATACACACATTAAGATAAGAAACTTGCTTCTAACCAAAGTGGAATGCTGTATATTGTTAGATTTAAAAATTCATATATAGAAACAACACCACTGTTTTACCTGTACGTATTTTCATCTATTGGATCTTTATTTAGTTAAGATAGAAATAATGATATATCATTCATATTGTTGACAAAATCACAAGATAGTTATTAGGGATTTTTAAATGTTATTCTACATTTTTCTTGCTTCATGTGCTTGACAGGAACAAATGGAAATTCTTCTTAAGGAAGACAGCTTCACACTTTCAAACTAGGATTTGGGGAATTCTGACAGGCATAGAACTTGCCAAGCACAACACAAAACAAGGCAAGCACAAGGGAAAAAAAGACATTACAAGTGAGAAAACAAAATTATAAACAACAACGATAAAACATGTCCGACTAGGCCTTACATATTTCACACAATAAAAGTGTCTGACACCCTCAGCAACTATGGTCATTAAGTATAAATAAATGTTCTTTAAAAATTGAAGATACCTGTAGATATCAGGCTATTCAGAAAAGTGACATAGCAAATATAAAAATAAAAAGAATAAAACAAAATATTATAAATTAGAATTCAATGTTTCTATCAATGATTTGATCACAGTTGAAATAAATCAACTGATCTAAAAATTATGCTGGTTTCAACAAACAGAAAAGAAGGAGGTAAAATGGATAAAAGAGAACTCAAGAGAGGAAGGATGTGTATTTTAGCAAATACATTTTAGAGGTCAAGAAGATTGAGGCATACAGGGAAAGCCAGAGAAGGACAGACACAGATGTACATACAGAGAATACAGAAAGAGTAGTATTAGAATTTGTAATGACTAAGATTCCCCACTTCTAAAGAAATCGGTAAATGTATGTGCAAATGTTAACAAACAATGGCAAAACAAATGACCGTTGAGTGCATAGAGAATATGTCCAGTCTCATAAGACAAAATGAGATGAAACTGAAAAATATTGTTTAGTAATGCATATATTTAGCTGCTAAATATAAAGAAAGGCTATCATTATTTCATAACTTCTAGGACTGTGGCACTAGTAAGGTGTAGCAGAGTGAAGGTGCTTGGAAGGGGCATGTGAAAAGAGCTTGTATGAAATAATCACCTGAACTCTGAGGTTCTCGCTAAATTGCAGGCGATTTGGGACAAAATATCTGTACATTAATTGAGTTTCTTACAGTATTTTTAAAATTAGCTCTGATTGTCTACTTTTGAGAAAGTGAGAGATAGGTTTTTGTATTTAAGAAATTTATTTTATACTAAAAGAAAATAGGTAGATACTCTGCCTTGGATGCTTGGTCCTATGTTGCATAAAAACTAGAGCCCCAGAAACAGTGTAATTGATGATAATCACTCATATGCTATGTATGTATTGTGCATACGCAATTAGCATCTGAAATTACCACTAGGTCACTAATACTTACTGGGTATGTCTGCAAGTTCAGCAATTTTATTATGAATTACTTCATAGTTAATGAACCTACTTTTTCTCCTTGCCACTTCTGCAACGTTTCTAACCTTCCATGTTTTTACAACTTTTCGTCGGCCTCATGTGTTCCTTTATTAGTCTGTACCAAATTATAGGCTAATCAACACTTGTTTGTTCCATATACTTGAATATTTTCAAAAAATAAAGTTTGGCTTCTCTCTCATTTGCAAAGTTTAATAGAGTTTCTCTTGGTTTTGAATTTGTGTGATAATTATGTTGAATCTCTTGAGAACAAGATATAAATTGTCAGCTTAACTGACTATTGAACACAAAGACATTTTGAAATTTATAACCATGAACAATAACTTGTAATGCACATTTTATTTAACGTTTCAAATATTTGTATCCACCAAAACATTTTCTTCCCTATTTACAAGGAAAATTTGAAACTATAAATAGAATTTGTTCAAGCTAAAATTAGATTTTTAAATGATTTTTATTGATTTATAACACATAGAATATGAGCTTAGAACATGGCATCTTTGGAAATTTTTAATTATTGTATTGCAATGAAAGGAAATCTCTTTGATTATGCATTTATAGAAAAAAGACCAAGTATTAGAAGTAACTAGATTTATTGGAAGATTGTCAGTGTTTCTTTAGGGGAAAGAGATAGTGTTTTGCTTTGTTTTGTTTTGTTTTACTTTGTTTCTGAAAAGAGTTATACTTTCTTCATGTCACTGATCTTTTATTCTTGCTTTCAGGGCAATAGTAACTTCTTTTTATTTTTTAGGGTGGTTTTTCTAGGTCTCTTGAACCACTAGGTTTTTTTTTTGTTGTTGTTTTTTGTTTTCATTTCTATCAGTTTCTACTCTTTCAGAATTTATTTCATGATCTGATCCTGAGAGATTCACTGAGATTCAAGGTTCATAACTGGTATTTTGGTACATGTAATTTTAAAGGAAATTTTAAGGGAAAAAGAAGAATAAAAGAAACATTTTTCTTCAATTTGTTTTAAGTAGTTTCAAAGGAGAAATAGCTACAATGACATGGGATGGAAAGAGAAGAAACTTGTAAGTTAAATAATACAAAGTCAATTAGATTATGCAACATGCCTGGAAACTTCCACAAAAACCTGTGAGATTTGAGATTAAGTTATGGAGCCAATGACCCTTTAGAAATAAGCCCATTATTTTATTCACTGAGTGTGTGGATGACCTAAGAATTTCTTATGTTTTTCTACCAATGAAATTGCAGCACTATGTTATAATCAAGACTTAAATTAAAAATCATTTGCTGTACGCAGATGAAACATAGATCGAGTAAAATAAAAAGATCTAAAATAGATTATATATTTATTTTTAATTCTTATTAGTGCATGTTTGTAGTGTGTTATGATTACATTCATTGTAGGGAATTGGTTCATACACATAACACATCTCAGTATGTTTATTTTTTCTCTTTCCTTCATTTCCCTTTTATTTTGCCAACATCAGATTCATTTACTTAGAGATCGTTATAGAATTAATTATCATATATACAGATTATTAGTCAGACTAACAGGTCAAAATCATATGAAATACAAGAGACAATTATACTAAATCAAGGTACGCTTTTCCATAGCTTGTCCGTGCTGGATATTAATTTTTTCCTCTCTTTTTTCTGCTATTATCGGTCTTTTGTTTTGTGTTTTATTTATATTGTGTTTTTCATGCAAGAGAACCATATAGTATTTCAGTTTGTGTATTTGGTTTACTTCACCTAACATTATGGGCTCGAGGTGCATCTATTTCCTATGGGTGATTGGTCTTTTCTTCATGGCAGAGTAGTACCACACTGTGTATAAATATCACAGTTTCTTTATTCATTTATCTGTTCATGGAGATATAGGCTGCTTTATAATCATGACAATAAGTTTTATAGACAATTCAGGACTTAAATGTATAGAAGTTTTAAGCTTTAGATTAATGCTATTAGTAGATTGCAGAAACACCGTGCTGCTCTATTCAATAATTAGGGAGCTAACCTAATCTAAGACAAGAGGATTTACTTAAAAGAAAAAAATCTTGGTTAACAATAGAAAAATAGAGTCGCTAACCACTTTTTGGCTATTTAAGTAGAATTAATGAAGCTAATTGGTGATATAGACTAGCTAATTATAATTTTTGTTCAGTAAGAGCTAAATATTTCGAGCAGAAAATACATTTTTTTCAACTGTAACTTTTTATGACCATGGATTTAATATGTCTATCTCTTAAATGAAAGGTGCTTCAACTCTGATCTCTAAAGGCTCACATGATCAGGATAATAAATATTTGAAGCATATTCTCTTTTATTTTCATTTTCTTTCCATGCTTCATATGTTTTTAATGCTGCTTTACTTTTATCAGCACCTTTTGAATATCTCTTATATATGTTCACAATTCTCCAAACTTCTATTTTCCCTACAAATAGTAAATATTAATGACATACTTCCAGCTAAAAGATGAATAGATGAGTGACTATGTTAATGTTTGAGAAGGCAAAATTCTAGTAGCAATTTTGGTCCCTAGAAAGAAAAGTAAAATGAAGTGTCTCACATTGTTCAATTCAATTCAATTACATATATTTTTTTGAGGACTCGCTATATTCTTGACACTAGATACAATTCTTCTAGACTCATCATGAAATTTACTTTTTTACAAATAGCTTTTAACAAAATTGGACATGTAAGGACAATAGAAAATATTATGATGCATCTCACATGGTAATGATAAAAACTGTACATAAAAGCTTTTGAGTATTTATAAATTTCCAAAATAAATGTATTTCTTGAAAAACACAACGTTATTGATAGCATTTAAATATAACATCATATACCTAATAATTTTTTTTCTAAATATGGATTTTAATAAAAACAGAGCTATCTATACTGGAATTTAGACTACCAAGATTCTGAATTTCTAGAAACCACACTAGGTGCATAAGCTTCCTGAAAAATAACCATTGGTGTACTTTTCTCAGTACTACTCTATATATTTTCATACAGAGTGAAAATTTAGCAAATGATAGTCAATGAGGGGTTTGACAATGTGTAATAACTGGAAATTGCCAATAATCTGTTTCTGATTTGTACTAGAAAAGAGAAATGAGCTGAGTCATTGAACATATTAAGAAATGAATTGCAGTCAGTTTGTATTGTGACTAATAAGCTTTCAGTGAAGGAATCATGCAAAGGTTAATAATACATGCTTTAAAGGCAGATAAAACTTTTTATGGATTTTATAGGAAGGCTTTTAAACACCTATGATAAGGAAATATTTATTGATCTGGAAAATATACTGATCATGTGATTTTTTTAAGAGAAAAAGGTATAATACCTTTTACCTGAACTTTCATTGTACTTTATCTCAAACCTTATTAAAGCAATCATTTATTTTTTTAAAATCGTATTTTTTATCATAAATTTTATAAAAAATACTATGTAAGCAAGAAAAGTTAGTACTATGGGAATATACAAAGAAAAGTTTTTGGCAGTTGTCTTCTGGAACTACTTATTAGTCAAAAGTAATTTTTTCCAATTATAGATTTAAGAATGCATCATTTTCAACAAATGATTTCTTTTCACTAAATCAATGATCTTGGAGTTTCATGATATGTTCAGATAGGGTCATTATGAAGTCTTAAAACACAAACAAAATCCATAAAAGTTTCTTTCTCATCTTTCTCAATTGTGGTAATATTTTCTTGGTATAAGATTTTTTTCTCTAATTAATCTTTGATGTTTTAAATTAGACTTTCAAATTTGTTAAGAATAAATCACATGGATACAGGACACGTTTCATGTGTCTTTAAATTTGATTTGCTTCCTATATTTTATATAATTCAAATTATACTTGAAGACAAATTCAGATAATGTTTTTCAGGAAATCATTATATATACTTAATTAAAATTTTAGATACTATTTATGCATCATCTTCTGGAGAAAAATTCTTTGGAAGAAGAAAAAAAAATGATTGTTTATCAAACCATAGTTTTCGCAATGCAGAGTTCTGAATTTGATGTGGAATTAAGGTGAGCAACAAAATTTTTCAAATCCTCCCATTTATTCCAAATAGATTCATTTATGTTTTGCATCTCAATTTGACACCTCCATTGGTTCTTATCATTAATGATACATTAATCAGACAGAAAGGCTGTGTTGGATAAGAAACTAGTAAAACAATAAATAAAGCAATCTTTATTAGAATTTTTCTTTCCACATGCTACAGATTGTGTTCCACCTATACAAACTATTCTGTAATTATGAATACTGCCCACCTTCTTCTCTTCTACACTTACAAATATGCAATCACATGCAAACCCTTTAGAGCAATTTCTCAGTTTTCAGATGGTAAAGAATGTAAACATCTCCATCACAGTTACTCAGTTGGGAATAATTTCCTTCTATTATTTTCCACTTTCCTTTTTTTTTTTTTTTTTGTGGCATCGAGGATTGAATTCACCACCTTGTGCTTGCCAGGCAATTGGTTAGGCCACTGAGCTAGATCCCCGGCCCTCCACTTTCCTCTTGTATCAGTCAAGTATCACAATTTCAGTTAAATATATTTCCATGTAATGGCTTACCACAAACTGTGTAGAAACATAGACATACAAATTTTACATATTGTCTAATTATGTAAGTGGTATATATGTATATTCCCTCCTATATTTAAGTATGGTGTCTATATATCACATATATATGATATGATATATATGTATATAATTTATATATAAATATGTGCATATATATATATATATATATATATAGCAAACCAATTTTAAGCATCAATTCTAACAATCTGTGAATAGTGGTATTTAGTACAGTGCCTTGACCAGAAAAAGGTGCCTAAACATAATTAGGCAAATGAATGTCCTTAGAAGCATAAGTTTTGAAACAACTAACTATTCAAACTACTTTGAAAAATTTACTCAAAATTTTCTCATGTAAAATTCAAATAAGAGGAGTAACAACATGCAATGCTTGTTACAAGATGTAAATAAGTTCATAGAATTGCCCAGTTCTTGACATAATTCACAAATACAAATGTGAATCACAGATATTGAAGTTTTAAAATATTTACATTCTGAAATGGAGAGATACATGTGAAGTATTTAAATTAAAAAACTGGTAATAATGAACTTGTTAAACTTGACACGTTCATAGAACATAAGGAGATATTTCAACATGTTTTTAGTGTACAGTTATCAAATCAGAGTAATTAGCAAATCTATCATCTCAAACGTTTATCGTTTATTTTTGTTAAAAACATTAAAATTCTTCTACTATTTTGAAATATGTAAGAATTTACTGCAACTATAGTTATTTTGTTCTATATAATAGGATTTGACATTCATAATAAAAATTTGTATTATTCAGTTGTTACTTTATTTTCTGTTTAAAGACATATTGTCATGTTTTACTTGATTACACATGCAACTTACTGTCACATTATTGATTTCCATCATTTAGTTTCTACTTGTTTATTTTCAGAGTAATCATTGCTGTCTTACCCAATTGGAACAAATCTTAAGACATTTTACTCTACTTTCAGTGATGGAGCTATTTGAATGCTATTTAGCCTAGAGAATCTTTGTCTCGATTTTTAAATTAATGGAGTGTCTCTGAAAGAAAACTTACTTGAATTTTAAAGACAGAAGAAGAAAAAATAAGTGTTTCATTAACGAATTCATGTGATTTAGTCCTTAAGTTATGTAACTTACTAAGCTGTACCTACCTGTGCTTAGTATATGCAGTGACATTGTAGACCCAGTGGCAAAATAGAATCTGGGCATTTAAGATGATTGCAACTAGCAGGGACAAATCTAGTTTTCCCTGAACTGTTTTGGTTTATGGCTATTTTCAAGTACAAATTACCAATAGCACTCTCTTTCATTCTCATAAGTGTCCTACCTTGGAAGATAGATTATATGGGTATCTTAATTACAAAGGATTTTCATATGTTGTATAGTCACTTGACTAAAGATTTCTGGTTGCAAATCAGATAAACTCAATTCAAATTAGCTTGGAAAAAAGGAAAATTTCTTGGCACTTAAATCTGAACTGCAGGAAACTGAGGAGTGCAGCTGGTTTCAAGGACCAATCCATATTACACTGTTTTTAAATTTATTTTTTAAATTTTTTTCTCAGTTTTTTTTTTTTATTTTAAAGGGAATAAAACAAAACAACACCAAACCAAACAAAGCACATCAGAACAGAACAATACAAGCAACATAGAACTTCAAAACCAGACAATAGGAAATCAACAATGGTTACCATAATGTCTCTTCTTTTTTTCAAAATAGCTGTCCATGCCTTCTCACATATTGAAATCAAATAATGGAAAACAGAATAAATCAAATCAAAGAATAAAAGCATTATTGGACTTCAAAACATGATAATAAGAAATCAGCAATGGCTACCATAATGTCTCATTTTCTTCAAGGTAGCTGTTCATACCATTGCACATAATTAAATCAGTTCTTGTAAACTCTAAAGAGTTTCCTAAAAAGTGTTTTTATATTTATGTTTGAAGTATAAACTGAAATTCTACCATTAATTGTCAGTTTTTTAAACTTGAGTTAGATGTCTTACAATTCATAATCATAGCACTGTTTTATATGATATATAACTATACTTCTATATTTTAAGAAGCAGCTTCATAGTTTATTCAATGACAAGACATGCAAGCTTCACTGTCAACAAATTTAAAGAATCAACTACAGGAGTTACTCACTTTTGAATTTTCCCTGCTCATTCAGAGTAGCTGTCTGTCATGTCTCTCTTCCTCCTTCTTCTTCCTCAAATAAATTGTCTTATTTAAAAAAAAAAAGAATGAAGTGGACTGTGGAAGTATACCAAAATATATAGAGTCCACCAAAATACATGCACAAATCAGGAAAAGAAAAATAGTATGATTTCTTTTCAATAGATGGTATTTCTATCTTATGGGCGACTCTGGAGGATGTCATATATCACAGAAAACGCTCTATACTACTGGCCCTTAGAAAAGAAATTGAAAATGCCTATGTAGCAATCTCAATGACCAGTTATACCCAAGCAGCAGTTCACTATAATAATAAATATCTAGAAGCTAATGGCCACCACTTTGAGTACTTGTAATTGTAAATGCCAAAGGTATCTTGTATTAATCTCATGATGTCTCAATCAGCATTAAAATATTTATACAAGATTTTTCCTGAATTGTGTATCATTTTTTGACAGATCCTGTATATACATATAAATATGAATTCTATGTACCTAATAATTCATGACATATATATAATTTCTATTCCATTGCATATACATTTACATCTAATTCAAATATATTTTGAAGCTAAGCACTAGTTTTCTAAATAACATGATCGTGGGTCCAAAGAACCCCAATTAATTTTAGAGACTATTTCATATTGAACTATAAGAAAATGACACATCATAAATACATAAAATTCTACTTCTACTTCAGATGCAGAAACAATATTGCAACTAATTAAAAATAATGAGAAAACGTCAAAATAATCTACAGAACATTACTTTATATGACCATTACTCATCTAAAAGGATTGAATTCTAAGGATGTTCAATTCGTCCCAGGGAGGAAGGAACACTCAGACTATTTTGATTTTTCAGTGAATGAAAAGAAGAGTGGAAAACAATAAAGTAGATATGTATTTACATCTCTGGATCTCTATATAGAGATACATGGAATTGTGTTTTTGTTTGTGTGACAAATAGATACAATCGCAGCATTACTACTAGATTACTACTAGCCTAAGTAGTAAAGTTAATATTGTGGTACACACTCACATACATACTTTTGCATCATGTGCCAAACATTCTTTGCTGATTAAGTATGTTTATGGGAGTAATAGCATAAGTCTTTAGATTAGTATAGTTTTGTATACTTTATTGCATTATTTGTGAATTATGTTAAGATGGGGTTATGTCCACCACAGTTATTGTTTTTAACAAAAAATACTTAGGTAGGTATTAGCCTACATAAATTGATAGATGAAACAAAATATAGCATAATATACCAATGAGATTTAATGGCAAATGTGATTATTTATTATAATACTAAATATACTCAACTGAAAAACAAATTTGCAGAAAATTAATGATAAATTACAAATTTACATTTGTAAATTTTCTGTACACACTAGTAGGAAAAAGAAAATGTTTGTGTTGTACACTAGTTATTATAAACAGATATTATGTATTATGGAACTGTACAGATAGTC
>RJWT010051780.1:0-10651 GCA_004365215.1 Cuniculus paca
GAAGGTCCTTGAATAAGTAAATGTTTTGTTCTGAAAGTGACAAACATCAGTACTGTCACTCCAATCTATAAAATATGGTCTAGAACAATCCTACCCAATTTCAAAAATGGAGCAACTAAGTGATACTCTTCTCATGTGTTTTAAAGAAAAGATATGGATGAACTTAATAAATCTATCATATTAGTGCACAATGATTTTATATAAAGCTTGTATGATAAAGCCTTTACTTAAAACCTACATTTATGTTGCCTGGCAGAGTGGCAGGCCACTGAATTATATGAAAGCAGTTCATTCCCTCCAAGAACGTGCATAGATGAAGACCAAGAGTGTTTTAAGCATACTGGGAAGCTTTTGTAGACAGGCAGTGTGGCAGCTGGGACTAAGAGTCAGAAATGAGGGGCCTATATTCCCACAACCTGCAGGAGCTCAGTGGCAAATGTTTTATAAGGGTACAGTTTTAGGCCTTGTAACCCCACTCAAAGATGGAGAGACGGGCTGAATGATAATGTTTCTTAGAATCCAAAAGCTGCCAGAATCTCATAGCAGCTGTTAGTAAACTTGTTTCCTCTTTCAGATCCTTGTTAAAGGTGTTCTCCAATTTAAATAAAAATAAGCTAAAACAAAACCTGTTTTCCTAACTTTCCCCTTACTTAAATCCTTAAAATCTCTGGAAATTCTGAGATGATGGTTGTGAGAATATTCAGTCAATGATTCTTGTGGTCTTTAGTTACAACTCCACTGCTATTCATTCCATTTTTTAATCCTCTTTGTCTTTATAATCAGAATGCATTTCTTTAAAAAAATGATTCTCTAGAATTCCATAGATTCCACTTTTTCTCACCATTCAATATAAACCCTGAGACACTAATAATCATGCCTTCTCTTGGGCAGTTTCTCCTAGCATTTAGTACAGAGTTGTTACCAGACAATACATATTTATTGATTATGCCAGTAATTGGGAAAGGAAGAAGAATTTTTATTGAGAGCAACAGACTATGCTAATGCAAACACACTTTGGGTAACTATGTTGTCATTAAAGCTTTATTTTACATGACAGCACTCTGATCTGGAGTCTATTGCCACTTCAGTTTCTTTATGTACTGTCCAGTGAGGCAAGAAGGCAATAAAAGAAAGTGAGTAGCTAGCATTGAGAACAATATTGCATAAGGAAATAATAATTAATTAGGTTGGAGGGTGAGGTATAGCTCAGTAGTAGAGTATTTGCTTAGCATGGGTGAGAATCTGGGTTTGATCCCCAGTACCATAATCAATCAATCAACAAACAAACACATAAATAATTAAGTAAATAAATACAAACTGAATTGGGAACCTGGAGCCTCAGTTCTGTTTTTGACTCTGATACTCACTAACCATGTAAAGATGGGACTAAACTTCTTCATCTATCAGAAGAGAATGCTTGTAGTTGTCTTGCCTACTTCCCAGGATACTGTGAGAATTGAATAAGACCATGCAAATAAGAGGAATCTGAAACTTTAAAAATACTTTGCAAATATAACTTTAAAGTGGGGTCATTGAGATGAACCTAACTTGTAAGTCTTTTGTGTCATGGGATGAACTGCAGGGAAGGTAGGGATATGTGATGAATCCCTGACAACTCATCGTCTGAACTCTTTGAAAGGTTTGTATCTAATCAGCGCAAGGTCCTGTTGCTAATTGCAGGGGGTTTCTCCCTGGGCATTCAGTTCCATTTGTAAAGTGTTATATTTATAACTTTCTGAAGCCTCAGTCCCTCTCAGAATCCCAGGAAACAAGAGTGTGATCTGATTGTGACTGCAGATTGCAGGTTGATATTGCCAGGCTGTTGGTTATTTCTAACAAAAGCAAAACAGCAGGTATCCCTGAGAGAAGGGCACTAAAGCTTTATGCAGCTCTATGAGGGCCTCCCTCGCCTTCATCCTTCCCTTCCTCCCTCTCTCTCTCATCCAAAAAGGAAAGATCATGGATAGAGCCAGAATAAGAATTCTCACCTACCAAAGTGGCTACTGTAACACTCATGGGGGCTTTAGCAGTAGTGAGAGAATTGAAGTATGTTGGTGAGAAATGAGAAGCTTTCATGAATTCTAGGGATTCCATGCTGGAGAATGCCCCATGGGAGCCCAGCAGGGTCTCATGTAGAGTGATTATGGTACAGAATATGGCAGACATAACACCAGGGTAAAGATAGGAGAACTAGGCTGGAGTTTCATCTCCAACTTTATTAGTTCTAATCTTTGTTCCTTTGAGCTTTAGGTTTCTCACTTGAAACAAAAAAAGCAAACTAAGAGCAATAAAAATTTACCTTAAATTTTTGTCTAATAATTAAATGAGAATATTAATGAAAGAATGTTTTTGAGCCAGGCATGGTGGCTCACGCCAGTAATCTCAGCACTCGGGAGGCTGAGACAGGTGGATCATTGTGAGTTCGAGACCAGCCTGGGCTACAAAGTGAGCTCAAGGCCAGCCTGAATGGCATAGTGAGACCCTGTCTCAAAAACAGGGCTGGGGATCTAGCTCAGCGTTCTAAGCGCCTGCCCGGCAAGCACAAGGTCATGAGTTCAATCCTTGGTGCCGCAAAAAAAAAAAAAGTTTTTGATAAAAGAAATAAGTGGATAACTCATAATTGTGACAGGGCATTATATATCAGCTTTCTGAACCTTCTCAAAAGATCCAGACAGTGAGAAATATGAGCATTGTGATATAGAAGTAGAGAAGTACACATAAGACCAAAAAAGAAAGAGAGAGAAAACACCAGTATGACGAAATAACACAACTTCAAGCTCCACAGTGGGGAAAGCAGATTTAAAATCTTGTGGTTTTATCCTGGATATTCTGAGGTTATGGTTATGAAAATACAGCAAATGATAATAGAGGTCTTGCAAAAATGTCCACTTCCTAATCCCCAGAAACTATGTTATTTTAGATGACAAAGGAGAATTTTATTACAGATGGGATTTAAGTTGGTAATCAGTTAATATTAAAATTATATTACCCTAGATTATTGCAAGATTATTAGGTGAGCCTAGTATAATCACAAAAATCCTTAAGAGTAGACAAAAAGGCCAGAGAAATAAATGTAATGACAGAAACAGAGTTAGAGTGATGTAGTTTGAGAAAAACTCATTTGGGTATTGGTAAAGATGGAGAAGAGGTACCATGAGCCAAGTGATACAGGCAACCTTTGGGAGCTAGAAACAATGGTGGAAATTTGGGATTTCCTTCCCAAACATCTGAATTAGAAGGCATGTAGCTCAATCTACGCCTTGACTTTCACCTTGTGAGACTCTTGTGGGACTTTGTACCTACAGAATTACTACACAAAAAATTTAATTTGTTTTACATCACTAAGTGTGTGGTAGTGATACAACAGGAACAGAAACCTAAGGTAATATTCAAAAAAAGATTTCAGTGTTAACTAAATTCTTATGAAAGCTAATTTTAAGATGCTTTCAACATCAGAAAAGTGAGTATGCAACTTATACAAAGAATGCAGGGAACTGATATAAACTGAAGTGGACATGACTTTGTCCACTTTAAAATATTTTCTCCACATCTTAAAGAAACTAATTTGAAAGAAGTATCCAGTTCATCCTCCACCTCACTGAGGTTTAAGGAGTCTTTCTACAAACAAATGAAACCCTAAAATTCTTTGTAGACTTTATATTGACAAAAGGATATATTTACAGTTTTATCTTTGTGATCTAAATTCTTTTTATTTTTCCAGCTTTGTTTTCTTTTACTATCTCACATGCAGACTAACCATAGCAAATACATCTGACCATAGCAAATATATTCTTATTTGTAAAAATACATGGATTTCAATTTCCTCTTAGAATATGACTTCTATTCCTTTAGTCTGCAAACTCTAACTCATCTTTCAGTTCAAATGATATTTTTTCAGGAACACTTTTTTTCATGTCTCTTCTCTAACCAAAAAGAACAATTTGAAGGAATTTGTCATTTTTTTCTGATGAATAAACATTTGACTTACCATTTATGTCCACATTTTGCTCTCCCTTTAGGGAGTTCATTATCCTGTATAGTCTCTTGGGAAAAAAGATTTCTCACTGTTGACTCCCATTCTTTTTATTTTTTTATTTTAAAAAGAATAAGGCAAAAAAAAAAAAACAGAGTTAAGCACAACAAAGCATTTCAGAACAGAACACTGCAAGCAATACAGGTCTTCAAAACATAACAATAGGAGATTAACAAAGGCTACCCTAGTGTCTCTTGTTTTCTTTGAAATGGTTGTTCATATATTCACACACAATAAACTCAAACAAAACAAAATAATATAAAACCAGATAAAACAAAAGAGTGAAAGCCTTACAGGCCTTCAAATCAGACAACAAGAAATCACCAATGGCTACCTTAATGTCCTTTGTTTTCCTCAAAAAAGCTGTTCATATCTTCTCACATATTGCAATCAAATAGTAAAAGACAGACTTAAACCAATCAAATCAAAGAATAAAAGCATTATTAGACTTCAGAACCTTTTCCCCATATTTATTGGGAATTTTGTATCTTATTGAGCCTTTTAGTTTCTTACACTAGGGAGACAATGTGGTGTTCACACATGTGAGTTTGATTTATTTCACTTATGAGTATGGTCTCAAGTCACATCCATTTACCTATACAAGCCACAATGTGATCCTTCTTAGTAGCTGAATAGTACACCATTGTATAAAAGTACCACATCTTTTTTATCCATTTCTCAATTGATGGGCATTTGTGTTGTTTCCAAGATTTGGCTATTACAAATTGTGCTGCTATAAACATGGATACACATATATCACTGTGGTATGATGATTTCACTTCTTCTTGGAATATGCCCAGATGCAGAATAGCTGGGTCAAATGGGACTTCCAATCCTAGCTTTTTAAGGAACCTCCAGACTGATTTCCACAGTGGCCACACCAGTCTACATTCCCATCAATAGTGAAGAAGGGTTCCTTTTCCCCACAGCCTCTTCAGCACTTGTTATTGGTGGTTTCTTGATCCTGGCCATTCTTTCTGGAGTGAGATGAAATCTCAGAATTGTTTTAATTTGCATTTCTCTAATGACCAATGATGCTGAACATTTTTTCATTTATTTATTTGCCATTCATATTTCTTCAGCTGAGCAGTGTGTTTCCATCTCAGATGCCCATTTTTGGATTGGATCTTTGAATTTCGATGGTTGGCTCCCATTCTTAAAACTTGAGATTAGCAAGCCAAATTCTCTTTCTCCTCACCCATACAACCGAGAGGAAAGTCTGTATTCTAAAACTGGTCAAGCTCCCCACATCTAGTTCGTAGCACTTGGATTTTGAGGAAGTGATGCAAAGAAATCCAAGGAGCAGGTTGATTAAGGAGATGCCAGCAGATCAGATTCTGCTTTGCAGCATGGTCTGTGTTTGCTTGTTTCTTGCTCATTTTCAGACCTAGTTCTCCTGGTCCTTCACCTTTTCTTCCTATTAGCTATTCTCTGAATATTTATGTTCCCCCAAAATTCCCATGGCAAAACCTAATCACCAGTTTGATGGTGCTTGGGCATGTGTCCTTTGGGACTTGATTGGATGTGAGGCAGAGCATCTATAAAAGAGGCCCCAGAGAGCTGCCTTCTTATTCCAGCAAGTAAGGTTCCAATGAGAAGGATCCGTCAGGATCCAGACTGGATTGGCCAGTGGCTGAATCTTGGAGCTCCTTCATCTTCAAAGAGTGAAAAATGAAAATCTATTATTTAAAGTCACACAGTCTATTTTTTTCAGCTGGAAGAGACTAAGACAATATTCTTCCAATTTCCCCTAAGAAAGCCAGAATCAGGTTCTGTTCTTATAAATAAGTGCTTTTATCTCTGAGCTCTCCTTGCATAGCATGAATGCACATATTATAATACCTCCCCCTCCAAACAACTTAGAACTTACTTAATTATAATTTATTTAGTTACTAAGATTGGTTTGAAATAGGTCTGATCATTTCACATCCAAACCAAGTAGCAGCAAAATATGCTTTACCTGATCCATCCAGTTAGATTTTTTGAATTGAGAGTGATCTTTGGAATTATTTATTATAGTGTTAAAGGAGCATCTTGCAGAGAAAAATTACATTCATTCAAGCAGATGTGGTGTAGTAAAGCTTATGAAGAAAACATAATGTGACATGGGAACAGCCAAGGATAGTTGCAATAAGAAAATCGGGATAGAAAGGGCATCAGGAATCAATAGATTAAAGTTCAGAAGAGTGAGTTTGCATATGGTACCCATGTGTAATTGCAAAAGACTGACCTAGAAAGTTTCTGTGATATATATATATATATATATATATATATATATATATATATATTCATATTAGGACATTAAGATCTCCTTAGCCCTGAGAAGACTATGGAGAAAAGTCACTGATATCTTTTTAAATACTAAGTTTTTAAACAAACATAAGAAAATCAAATAAAAGCTTGAATTTTCCTTTGATGATTAAACCTATATATTTTTGAACTTTAAAATACCAGTATTTTGAAAAAAATTATTACTTTTTGATGCCTCTGAATTGTTCATTCTTTAATCACTGTCTTAGTCTGCCTATTGTTGATCCAGAATTGCCTGTGCTGGACTTTCAATAATAAAACTCATGAATTTGACCATCTTCTGGTTATATAAAGCATATGACTTATACGATATGTAGACATTGTTTTGAGATACAGTTGTTGGCTTAGGGATTAAGGAATGGAGTTTAAAAAACCAAGAAAAAACTACTTAAGCTCAAGTTCTTGCTTTACAGACTATGGCACATCTAATTCAGCCCACATTTGAGGGAGAAGATCATATATAAGGTAAATCTCCCATGCAGTTACATTATAAAGGGAACTTTGTACTTTCATGGTATAGATAGTAATATTCTTTCCAAATGAGATTTTTTGGAAATGAGTTTTCTGGAGACTTGGAACAAAAACCCCTGGGACAGACTTTGAATACAGAAGGCAAGTTTTACCTCAGGTGTTAAGTATTTGAATCAGGATCGGTCATGTGAGGTAGCTGTGTGACATCAAATGCTTTTGAACAACCCTCTTAAAGATTTGCATTCATTGACTAGTTCTTCAGCAGGGGTATCTTGTTTTTCACTCAAGTTCTCCCAACATTTCAGGAAGAAAATATCAGTCATCTGTAGAACCAAATTTAAGTCCTGTAAACTTCCAAACGCTATGTGTTCTAGCAAGGCAAGAAAATAAGAACAAAATAGAAACTGGGCATAAGTAAAGTACTCATGTTTATCTTCCTTTATATTTCTGAAATTATTGCTAAACGTTAACAGTAGAGAAATATTAATTAAAACATACAAGGTGCTTGTGCATGCATTAGTGTGTGTGTGTACATGTGTGTGCACATATGCTAGTGTTTGTGAGTTAATGGTGTTAGTGGTATGACACTTACAAGAGACATTCTGGAAACAAATTCTGGTTGAGAGTCATAAAAGCAGTATAAATTTCTCCTTAAAAGCAATTCATATATTAAACACAAATTAATAACAGAGATATTTCTCTTGTTCACACCAGCTATATTCTTATTTCTGATCTTTTAAGTGTTTTCTGATTCCCAATGGTCAGTATTCATCTCAAATTGTCGGCTTACATGCACTAGATATTTGATTTACCTGTCTTCATGTATCACCTCCAAGATTTTTTAGATTTACTGGATTTTAAAGTAGCTACATTAAAATAACTGTTTCATCACAGAATGATTGAGCTTTTAGGGCTTACCTCATCAGAGACTCATTCCATAATAAGCTATGTCAGCAGTAGCTCTAAGGCAAGAATGCCAGAACATTTGTTATTGAATGGAGCCCTTACCAGTCATTAGTTGCTGTTAAACCACAATTATATCAGTTTTCTACAGACCATAAAATCGTACTGGCATAACTGATGTTCAAAGAAATTGTTACATGATCTTTTGCTTTTTCATTCTTTTTTTTTTTTTTTTTCAAAATGAAAGCTGATCTTGTGTCTATAGGGAGTTTGCTTTGGTCCTGTAACTACATATATGACCTAAATGTTACAATCCAGGAATAATTCCATGTTTATTTAATCTGAAGTCTCTACATTTATACATTCATGTTTACTATTCCATAGTTAATTATAAATAAACACACACATGTAAAATGAAAGATAGGAAATTGAAATATTTCATATAATTACAATATCCTTTATCAAACACTTGATGTTTCAGAATACCTAAGAAGGCTGCAGAATTTCATTCACTCTTTAAGCATGTAGAAATTATTTGCATAGTATGTCTGGATCAACTTTTACTAAATGTTAAGTTATAAAGATTTGAGAGATTTCTATGAAGAGCTTAACACCCTCCATTCCTGCTTCTGCCAAGGGAAAAAAAAAAAACACAGTGTTTATGATATTGAGAAAGGAATGGTTGAGGTGTTGAAATAACATTTTTCCTCCATTTCATTCTATAATATAAAATGTTCCAGCTTTGGAAACTCTTCTTTGAATTAACTATGAGAATCTCTAAGGTAATTGCAGATCTGCATTAGCCCACAGTAGTTCCAGCACAGACCTGCTTCCTCTGTGGATAGGAACATTGCATCAGTCAGCTTTTCAGTGCTACAACAGATTACCTACCGTAAATCAATTTAAAGGAGAAAGGTTTATTTTGGTTCATAGGTTCAGAGGTTTCAGTCCATGCTTGGTTGGCTCCATTGTTTGTAGACCTGTGGTAACTCAGAAACTTCCTGGAAGATGGGCATAGCAAATGAGTCCTCCTCTCCTCATGGCAGCCAGGAAACAGAGAAAGAGGGAAAGAGTTAGACAGGAAGGGACCAGGAACTGATATAGGTCGCAAGTTACATCCCATGACCCATCCTCTTTGAACAGGTCCCACCTCTTAAATTCCAATTACCTCTCAATAATACTCTCAAATTTGATCTCATCAATAAATTAATCCACTAATAAAGTAGAGTTCTTGCAATCCAGTCACCTTCAGAAAGCCTTACCTCTGAACACAAGAGACTTTGGGAGACATTTTAAAATAAACCGTAGCAGACATCATTTCACTTTCATGTTGTAGTTTGTATGATAAATTATATGAACTCTCTTAGATGCTATGGAAGCTATTTAAACATTTTATAAAACTGATGTCCACACTTATGCAACAAGGATAATATTCATTCTATGAACTTAATTGGCAAGTATTTACTACACATCTATTTAAGGCACATATTGAAATGCTACAGGAATATGCAACATGATTATGTTCTATGGGTTAGGTTTAGGGTGTGGTTAGGTTAGGTTTTCAATCTTTGTGTTTTTGGTTTAATATAACAAATTTAACAGTATCCTGAGAAAAAGAAGTTAGTATGGTGCTTCAAAACAGTGAGATGCCAAAATTTCATGATCTTTAACAGTTTATGTATGTATTAACATATTTCACTAAGTCTATTTTGTATTAATGTATATTAGTCATGTAGGTTGAAATTCATTTTGGTATATTCATACATGCACAAAATATAATAATTTTTGACTGAATAACTCCCCTTTGACATTCCTTTTGTCTCCAACTGACTCCATTCCTCATCTCCAAAAGTCCACCCTTCATTTTCCTGCAATCTCTCCTTTGTTTTAGGTTGTTCATCTATGAGAAAACATGCAACATTTAACTTTCTGAGTCTGGTTTAATTGGCTATTTTTACTAAAATAATGATTTCCAGTTCTGTCCATTTTTATTTTAAAAAGAATGAAACAAAACAAAACAAAACAAAACAACAAAACAAATCAGAACAGAACAAAACAATGCAAGCAACACAGGACATCAAACAAGACAACAGGAAATCAACAGTGGCTACCATAATGTCTATCGTTTTCTTTGAAATAGTTGTCCATACCTTCACACACAATACAATCAAACAAAACAAAATAGTATAAAACCGATAAAAAAAAAAGAATGAAAGCATTATGGAACTTCAAAACCAGACAATAGGAAATTAACAATGACTACCATAATGTCTCTTGTTCTCTTCAAAATAACTGTCCATGCAATGAAATCAAATAATAGAAAACAGACTAAAACCAATCAAAGCAAAAGAATGAAAGCATTACAGGACTTCAAAACCACGTAACAGGAAATGAGCAATGGTTACTACAGTGTCTCATTTTCTTCAAAATAGCTGTTCATGCCATCATACATTATAAAATCAAACAGAATAAAACCAATTAAACAAATGAATAAAAACATTATAGGACTTCAAAACAAGATAATAGGAACCAACCATGGTTACCATAATCCATCCCATTATGTTCAAAATAGCTGCCCATAGCATAAGACACAGTAAAATCTAACAAAACAAGACAGAACAGAACCAAACCTACCAAAATTGTGAAAACATTACAAGAGTTCAAGACAAGACTATAAGAAATTAACATTGGTTACCATCTCCTCCGATCACTTTCCTCCCTTATCACTTTTGTAATATCTATTGTGCTTTTGGATCCCACTAACTCCTTCTGTTTTTTTATGCTAGTGTTCACCCATGAGTTCAAATCATTTCACCCATGAACATGATCTCCAGTTGTATCCATTTACCGACAAGAACCTCAAGATTATCTTACTTGATAGCTGGGTAGCTTTGCATTGTATAAAGATATCATATCTTTCTTATCCATTCTCTG
>RJWT010051781.1:0-10539 GCA_004365215.1 Cuniculus paca
TCATTACCTGCAAATTTTAAACTTAGATTGCAACCGTAAGTCTTCTTCATTCTAGTGTTTTGAATGCTGTGGCTTTACTTTGTAGCATTATGTACTTTGCTTTAAATGCTCAATATATTTGTTCATAGTCCATAAATTCTACTTTTTTTTCTTTTTTCAGACAGGGTCTTGCTATGCAGTTCAGGCTGCCTTAAACTCACTATATAGCCCAGGTTGGTTTTGAACTCGCAGTGATCCTCCAGCCTCAGCCTCCCGAGTGCTGGGATTCCAGCTGTGTGCCACTATGCCAGGTCCATGAGTCCTATTTTTAACCACATAACAGTTTACCTTGAGTATTACTTGGGCAGTGCATTTGTTTACCTACTCTGACCATGTGAGTGTTGCTTCTCAAGTGTTATTTCAACCAGTTGATTCTTGTATTGAATAAATTTAGTAAAACTGTCGTTTTTATATTTTCTGTTATACTATCTCATAAAACTTAACAAAAAATATGTAATTTTTGGTCATCCTGTATTTAATTAGACCAGTAAGTGCTTTTAAAATAGGTTCTCACTCGCCCCCTTGATTATTTCAGTTGCTCTTTTTTGAACTTTTTCCATGTGCTTCATGAGGTGAGTCCAGTTAGAAATACTTACAAAAACTCAAAGTATATGGTTTGGTGTGAGAACTTATTTTCTCTGTTTTTAGGATACTAGAATTTTACAGCAAGGAGAACGAAAGAAAACCAGAAATACTAATTGAAAGCACAAGTCTATGACTATGTCTACATTCACATCCTTCAAGGGTTGAAAGCAATATTCTATAATCCACCTTCCTAAAGTTGTATACTAGATTCCTTTTCCCTAAATGCAATAGAGGAAAATGGACTCAACTGGCCTATGCATAAGCAGTTCACCAGATTAACCAACACTCCCTGTTCCTGGTAGAGCTTAATGACAGATGCATGTGGAAAACCATGCACGTGAAGCTGTTGGCCAGTCTCAGGCAGGCTGGCACATTCTGGCTCAGCAGCTGGGCCTACTATTTGTTGTAAATCTTGTATGTTTGCAAACCAATTTTGCTTATTGTATTTATTATAATAATTAAGTTTATTCAACAACTTTGTGAAGTAATAGGGTTTTCTGGAAACACCAAGAAAGCTGGAGGCAGATTAAGCTGGGAGTACTGGGACATTGTTCTATTTTGGTCTGGGTGAGGACATAGCTTTAATAGATGAGTGTTTTACAGAGCAGCAGAGCCTGAAACACAAGTAGTAAGCAAAGCCCCATTAGAAACTGCTTAGCATCCAAGAAATTGCCCTGAGGTCCTGCTTTATCAATAGTTAACTGTGAGAGGACTCCTTTCTCTCTGGTCTCCTCTCCTCTTCTGTGGTCTAATCTGAAACAATGTAACTACTATTCCATTGAAAAATAAGCCTAAAGAGAGCTGTTTCTATTAAAAATGAGTTGAATGCTTTAGAGTTGTATGATAAAAGTAAACTAAAAATTTTTCTTCTAGGTAGGAAACAAAGCAAAGGTTGGAAAAATCAGAGATGTAGGAGGAGTCTATATTCACATTGCTTTGCAAGTAGTTACATATTTGCTGTACTTGAAAGAAAATGAAACTAGAATCTGCAGATGATACATTGTGGGTCTACTTACACAAAAATAATAGCTAGGAATTTTAGTTAGCCTTTCCAATTCAAAGAAAAGGCCTTATTTCTAAAATAGATACACATCTAATTAAAATGTTTGTTATACAGATGTCTTCATTTTTAAAAATGACTCCTTACTTTTAAAATCAAGTAAACAACTACCAATCCCAGTCACATCAGATAAGAAAAAAACCGTGAGAATTTAATTTGCTACCTTACTGCCCACTCACAGATTTTGTGTCCTTTCCCCTAGTTTCCCCATGGTAGAATTACACACCCTCTTCAAGATACCAAGATAATTTCTAAAGATGTTAAGCATTATGAACCTAAATTTTATGGGATCTCATTGTTTTATGACTTCATTCTCTATGTAAGATCCTTTTTGCTGTGTTTCTAGTCTTTGAGATAATCTTTGTACACAAGACAAAATATTTTAGTAGCCATATTTGCAAAGCTTGTGGCATGGAACTTTATCAAAGGGATTATCTATGTCACAAGTTACATATAACAAAATATGCACATTTGAAGTATACAATCTGATGAGTTTTGACAATGCACCCATGTAACCACCACTCTAATGAAGATCTGAAATGACAGTACTCTAGTGTTCCCAGTATGCCAGAAAACTGTTTTTTAAAATTTTAAAAGATTTTTAAAGAGAATAAAACCAAGCAAAATAAAACAGAATAAAGCCAATCAAAACAAAGCAGTGTGACACTGGACTTCAAAACAATAGGAAATCAACAATGGTTTCCATAATGCCTCTTGTCTTCAAAACAGCTGCAGATACCTTCAGACATAGTAAAAATCAAACAGAACAGAACAGAACCAATAAAAACAAAACAATGAATGCAATAAAAGACTTCAAAACAAGTAAGAGTAAATCCAAAATGGCTCCCATAATATATCTTGTTATCTTTGAAATAGCTGTCCACGCCACTGGATATAATAAAATCAAACAAAACAAAACAGAATAAAACCCAACCTAACAAAACAATGAAAATGATACAGGACTTCAAAACAAGATGATAGGGAATTAACAATGGCTACCACTTTCAGAAAGAGATCTCCCATAGATGCTACATTGCATATTGTTATTCTCTGTATAGATGATCAAACTACCAGCTTCAGACCTGCAAAGTCAGTGAAACAAGCATTAAATTGCATTTAGTCTCAATAGCTATCATCAAAGCCCATGTTTCTCCAAATTAGCTGGTCACTTGTGGCAGAGGTGGAAGGGTGGGGTGGTGGTGTTGGCTCTTGTTTCCCAGTCTGCGTGCCAGAAGGGGCCGGCATCTGGTTCTTCCCCCAGTGGCCTGGGCATGGTGCCAATTCACAGGAAGGGCTTACTTCTTGTTGATCTCTTGTTCTCTTCCCCCGGTCCGAGAATGGCACTGACTCACAGGAAAAAGCTGGCATCTGGCTGTCCCCTCAGAGGCCCATGCATGGTGCCGATTCGCAGGGAGGGCTTGCTTCTTGTTGGGTTCTTGTTCTCTTCCCCAACAGTCTACAAACAGTGCTGACTCACAGGGAAAAGACTGGTGACTCGCTGTCCCCTCAGCAGCCCCCGCATGGCACCAATTCGCAGGGAGGGCCTGCTCCTTGTTGACTTCTTGTTCTCTTTCCCTGCAATCTGCCTGCTTTTTTTTGCACTTGATTTCTCATTCTTTCCTGACACCATGGAACCAATGATCTGCTTTCTTTTAATATAAATTCTTTTCTGGGCTAAATATTCAGGGATGGAATTGGTAGGTTATATGATAAGTATGTATTAAACTTTAAAAGAAGATGCCAATTTTGTTTTCTATCATTGTTAACCAACAATGTAAGAACAAGTCATTTGCTTTATATCTCAAAGGCTTTTACAAAAAGTCATAAATTAGTCAAGTATGTACTCAAATTGTCATTCACATATGTACTCATTAAGTCATCAGCGATAGCTACTATGTGTTAGTACTGTGCTAGTGTTTTCTTTTCTTTGCAATAGATCAAGCTTATTTAGTCCTAACTGGTTGTTTCAGTTTGGATCTTCATTCTTGAAAGCTCATGTGTTGAAAGCTTGGTCCTCAGGGGAGGGTGCTACAGAGAGGTGGTAGACACTATGGGAGGTGGCCTAGTTGGAGGAAGTCAGCCACTTGGGGCGTGGCCTTGAAGGGTAGATTTTGTCCCTGGCACCTTCCTTTTTCTCTGCTCTCTGGCCACTGTGAGACGAGCTGTTTGTACCACACACTTCCCCCATGATGTGCTGCTTCACCACAGGCCAAAAACAATGGAGCCAAGTGACCATGGACAAAACTCATGACACTGAGCCAGCTCATCCTTGTAAGTTGATTTTTCCACATATTCTGTTACAGCCATGGAACACTAACACACCTGCACATACCCAACAATTTGAACTAAGGTATTTTTCTCATATTATTACTTTTAAAAAACAGAACGGAATTTATTTGTTGGTAGAGTTATGCCTTAAAAACACCATTTAAACATATTTCCAGTTTTTCATACATAAGGCTTAGCAAATTTCTTGAAAATGTACATTATTTTGTGGCTTTTCTGGCTTTTTTTTTTCATTTTTCTTATTCTTTATTAAGACTTAAATTTCTATTGGGGAGTAAAAAATAATTTTAAACACATTTAACATACATTCTTTAAAAGTACATATCCTATCATGCTTTTTTTCTTTACTGTATTTACAGAAATCACAAAAATAAAACCCTATAAATGTAGATGCTTAAATATAGTTCTCTTTTCAGAAGCTTGTACTCTGATACTCAGTTCACTTACTAGTTTCTTGAAGATTGTATTACAGAAATAATACTTTTGAATGTGCAATGATTTTTTGACATTTCATACATCAACAATGATCCTATTTTTAATTTTTATGGAAACATGTTTTATGATAACCCTAAAATGACTAGCATCTATCTACTTACCTTAAAAAACTCCTTTTTCTCAATCATCTCATTGCCATCTGTGTCTAACATTTTAAAAGCCACATGAAAACCAGTATGGGGTTCTGCAATAAGTGAGAAATGAATAATTATTCAAATGCTAGTGAAATGCAAATTATCTGCAGATAGACACATCTTCAGATT
This sequence comes from Cuniculus paca, assembly GCA_004365215.1. Lineage (NCBI taxonomy): Eukaryota > Metazoa > Chordata > Mammalia > Rodentia > Cuniculidae > Cuniculus > Cuniculus paca. The sequence goes on from RJWT010051781.1 coordinate 4,729, forward strand.
TGAAATAAATCACCAGAAACTATATGAGCAAGTGCCTAAACAGAGAAAACAGCAATCTCTCTACACATTTTCAGAAGTGTTAAGGCTTTGCCTTTGCCTGTTCCAGCTTTTCCACGGGAGCTGCTGTATGTAGCTCAGCTCTTCAATGCAAATTAATTTGAGAACTTGTTTCTTTAACTCTGTACATTGTGCAGTATACCTTGGTTATTTCTTTCTCCGAGTAGTATTTTTTAAACCTAATTTTGTCATCACTGTAAATGTACAGAAACATCATACAGTACAGAGTCCCCACCTACTTTTCACCCTGTTTTCTCTCATGTTACCATTTTACATACTCACAGGATATTTTTCAAAATTAAGAAATCAACAGTGGTATGAGGTTAAGAACTACACTACAGCCTGGCTTTCATATTTTTTCACTAAGGCTGTTTTACTAAGATCAAATACAAGACACCATGCTGCATTTAGGTATCACGTCTCTGTGGTCCCCTCCGTCTATGGATGCCTCTCAGACTTTCCTCATTTTCATGATCCTCACACATCTGAAGGGTGTTGATCAGGGATTCTGTATGATTTTGTATAACGTCAGGTGTCCCTCTGTACGTGTTGGTAAGTGTGAGTGCCCGTGGAGAAGCTGCATGTGTGCAGGCGCATGTGTGCATGCTGCTGCATGCCTAAGAAGGCTACGGTTTTGTTCTGTTGAACAGGCTTTCTATTTGGGAAACGGGTGCCACGGCGTGTGGGAGGCAGGAGAGACCTAAGGGGGTAATCGAATCCCAGACTGACATTTCACAAATACAGAAACTAAAGGGCTGATCTGTCTTTTTAAAATGATAAATGCCAAAGTTCAAAAACCCTTTTTGGCAAGTGTAAGAAAATTCCACATGACCATTGTGACAACTGTGGGATACTTACTAGTGAGGATTGTAAGCAAGAAAAGATACTCAGTATATGAAATCAGCCCTGAAAGAGAAAATAAAAACACATCAGGAAATAAATTTTAGATGGTTTAGAAGTAACCACATAAAGATATTAATACTGAAATTTCACCTGTGTATAAAAAACACATTTTTACTCTACTCTTTCATTACTAAGTAACTGATGCAGGCAGGAATAGGCAGGTACCTCGGGCCCAAGCTAGTGAGCAGGTTTCCCTTCATCTGGCAGGAAGGACTGCTTCAGGGATGGGCCACAACCTAAGGCTGGCCAGTCAGTGGTCCTGTAGAATTTCTGTTGAGAATGTTGGATCACTTATTTGAGGGGAGGGGACTTTGATAACTTGAGAATGTTACACTCAGGAACATGAGGCCATAGAGAGACTGCTTGGAAATGCCACAGGTTAGCATTTAGAACCTGATAATGGAGCTAGTTTTTTTTTGCTAGGCCTGAAAAATGGATACCGGTGATGTTCGAGCCCTTGGTTAGATGGGTTTAAAGGTAAATGAAGTTGAATGCCACATGATCATAAATGACTAATAGCTCTACCCGCTTGCTCAGGATTGCATGTGATAGTCTCCTAACACCAAGAGGTGAAGATCTCATCTGCAGAGGAGGTAGAGAAGAAGCCAGAGGGACCCTCACTTCAAATGAGATTAGAGAGATGTATAAAACATGGGAAACAGTGAAAAATTTTGTAGAAAAATAATACCTGATAAAGGCTATAGCAGTGTGAGTAATGAATCTGTTTAACAATTATGCAATGTTACATTTCCATGAAATCCTCAAGAGGCAAAAGCAAGTGTCAGTGAACAGGTTCCTTGTTAAAGCTGCAGAAAAAGAAAACAATTCCACTGCAGCAGCAGATAGCAGTGATTCTGTGACAGTGAAAGCCGTCCCATACAGTAACCCTCCTTTCTCATCTCCCTCACTGCAGCCTTGAAGGTTTTCAAGGTAAGTGCAGGTTAATTTGTTTATTTTTCTCTATATTTTGTATTTTATTACTTTGTTTATTGTAATATTTATTGTAATATTTCTTTATTACAGGACTGTAATCACTTTTTGCATGACTATTTTTGGGTTGCGGAAGAAATCATCTGAGTTTTCACGATTTCTATTTTTGTTTAATATTTTGATATAGGGAATAAATTCAGGACCTCATGCTTGCCAGACAGGTGCTGTGCTGCAGAGTGATATGCCTAGCCCTCCACGATTTCTTTAAAAAAATTTTTTTTAAAGCTTAAATTTTTATTTCATAATTTTTGTCAGTTCAATATGAAATTGGATAAATAACAGACAATGCTGTATTCTGAAGGGTCAAAAAATGAGAAATATTTGACCTAATTACCGGAAAAAAAAAAAAAGGGACCACAAAGATAAGTATTTGTATTTAAAAAAAAATTGTGTTGATTAAAATACAGTAAAAAATAAATACTGGCTTAAACTGGATGACAGTGCAAATTAAGTTTATTGCCTTTGACCTACCATTTCACTTTTATGAATATAAGTTAAGGAAGTTTTTTGATTATACAATGACTTTTGTAGAAATGGTTACGATACTCAAAAACTGGGAAAAATTAAGGCCTCAATGATTACTATTTTAAATTCATATTCCGTAATGTTATATTACCACTTAAAAATACTATGTCTAAAAAATACTTAGACAAGAATTTATAATCTTGTTTCTTAGCAGCAAGATTGTTGTTTGCTTCTTTAAATTTTTTTATAATTTGTAATTTTTATACGATCGTGATACTTTGATAATATCTTTAAAAATAGATTCGAAAAATATATAGTTTAGAAAGAAATGACCTACTGTGTCTGGCAAAGAAAGGTATGTTTAAAATATTTTTAAAAATCTAAGAAAATGAAGCTCTACTACAAAATTCTATATTAAATAAGCATACTAAAATAATTCTTGCCTTTAGAAAGGAATTTTCTAAATTTCTGTGTTGCCAGTAGCTGTGATTCAGCATCATTACAAAAAATCTGAACTTTATCTTTCACAGTTACTTCTTCCTCGGGAATGGGTTTGGGGAACACCGGGGTCCTGCACAGGACTTTCCAGCACACCGCTGTCTTTCTGGGCAAAGAGGCATTAAGTGTTCTTCCATTTTATGTTTTCAAAGTTGTATTTCCTTTTCTCTCCTATGCATCTCTTGAGGATTCAGGTCTTTATTCCTACAACTTTTCATTCTGTAGTTATCTTTTCCTAGACTTGCCACAGTATCTACTCTTAGGGACCTGTCAGGTTAGGGATTGGGGAAAGCGCACAGCCTGTCCTGTGTGCTGCCCTGGCTCACTCCCCAAGATCGAGTTTCCATTATTTTTTAGGGGAAAGTTTGCTTTACACACAAGTGCTTTGGAATACAAGCATGTTTCTGGAATGAACTAAGCTTGCAAACCAAGATTTTACTGTATATGATTTGAATATATTTTCTCCATTGAGTGTATTACCTTACCTTTTCATGCTCTTGACCACGTTCTCTGATTCACAAACATTCTTTTCTTTTTTATGGTGCTGGGGATTGAACCCAGGAACTCACGTACAGAAGGCAAGTCCTCTACCACTGAGCTACACATTCAACCCATAAAAATTCTTAATAGTGATAAGTCTATATCTTTTTTAGTTTGTTCCTTTTGTTTAAATTTCTTTTAATTTATAGCTTCTCCCATCTTTCCCTTCTTCCTTTCAACTTAATGAAGCCGATCTCTTGTTCTACAAAATTTCTAACAGTCAAAACTTTTGATGATTATCTCCTTGATATTCTTTCACACATTGTTCTAATCGGTATTTTCTATAAACTGGTGCTCAGATTCAGAGATGTGCTAAGATTTAAGAATTCTTTATAGAAGTTTTATATTTCTATCAGGGGGCCAAAACACAGGTGTTTATAGAATGTCATATAATCACCAAGAGTTACATTATAGGACAATGTGAAATCATTTCCAGAGTTTATACTATCACAGGTGTCAAAGAGGAAGTAATTCTAAAGACAGTCTATGCAAGATGAATAAAAACTTAAAAAAAAAAATACTTGGGACGTGGTCTCTCTGTGTTCCCCAGGCTGATCCTCCTTGCCTCAGCCTTCAGAGCAGCTGGGACTAAAAGCGTGTTTCACTGTACCTGGCTTAATGATGAAGTTTAACTAAGCAGGAATGGTTAAAGTGAGCAAACCATGTAAGATAAAGGAAGCTGAATATTAATACTGAATGGTGACTGTCTAAAATCATGTTCATCAGCAGGAAGGGAAGCCACTGTGGAGGTCAGACAGTAGGGTGACATAGTGGGAACATGTGTGCCCTGCTGTGAGGGAGGGTCATTCCCTGACGCTCTGGTTTCCAACTCACAAGGCAGGGACTCAGGGCCCAGTGTAGCCCAGAGCAAGGCAGAAAAGTTTTATATCTACATGAGTCCCATGTGTTAGCTGTAAGAACTTCAGGCATGCATTTTAAAAGTTTTAAATGAGTTACTTTTTTTACATTACCATCTTTTTGCTATTTTTATTTAGAGCAGGTATACTTCCAATACTAAAAAGGTCTCTATTAAGTCTTCAGATTCTTTTATCTTACAACTATGCAATGTTTATATGAAGGAAGAATAAATTAAATGTGTTTTGTCATATCGTGTACCTGGGAAAATGCTCTAATGTTAGTTGAGGGATCAAAGTAGTTCACTCTTTGACAGCCTCGAAGAGTAGAAAATAGCATTTTTTTAGTTTTCAAACGAAGATAGCAGTGTGAAAAAAAATGGTCAAATGGCTTGGTGCCAAGAGAGATCTCACTTTTCTTTAAACACAGGTAAAATGTCCTTTATGTAAGGAGAACTTTTTGAAAAAGAAAATTCCAGTGTCTTTCTTTGAAATACTGACTTAAGTAAAACGCTTGAATAAACACAGAGTTGAGACAGTGTAAAAATAGCACCTTCCATTTTCAAGATAGATTGTAAATAAACAGTACAGTTCTACAACAGCATTTTAGGAATCTGTCCTCTGAAAATGCTTTTAAAGAAAACTGATACTTCAGAATACTCACAGAAGCAGTTTAATACATACATTTTATTGTAAAATGAATGCTATTAAATGGCAATGTTTCAAAAAAAATTTTTAAATATTTAGTGAAAAGCAACTATACTTTCACTTCACAGTGACAAATGAAAACAAAATATATCAGTTACAAGAGTATTAAAATATAAAATAGTGATAAATCTCATTACAAAATTTATAAGACCTATATACAGCTAAAAAAAGTATAAGATATTTTAAATGTATATTAATTCTGGAGCCAGGCATGGTGGCGCATGCCTATAATTCCAGCACTCAGGAGGCTGAGGCAGGAGGATCACTGTGAGTTTGAGACCAGTTTGGGCTACAAAGTGAGCTCAAGGCCAGCCTGAACCTCATAGTTAGACACTGTGTCAAAAAGACAAAAAAAAAAAAAATCTGGAAATAATGTCATGTTAGCTTTCCAAAGTTTTTTCTTTGTCTTCAAAACTGTTTTAATGATTTCAAACCTCTTGGATCTTCATGGAAAATTGTTATCCTCAAGTGTTTCACCTTAAAATGTTTCTTGAAATTTTTAACTCCTCTGCAACATTTTCTAGTTTTCTCCATAATATTTCAAATTTTATGCCAAATAAAGAAATATTTTAAATAATTTACATGGATGCTTAAAGCAAAGAGGCTGCAGAACTGCAGTAAATGAAAGACACATTTCCAGTAAGTATCATAGTTTAATAGGCAGAAAGAGGAAGACAGCCAGTGATGGAGAGGTACAGAAGGAATTAGGCGAGCGTGGTTTCACAGAAACCAAGAGAATTTGTAACACATGGATTTGCCTAGTAATCATAAAGGGCTGTTTTACTGACCCTTTATT
>RJWT010051782.1:0-10651 GCA_004365215.1 Cuniculus paca
CTTTCCTTTTTTCTTTTTGAGACAGAGTCTCACTATGCAGTTTGGGCTGACCTTGAACTCACTTTGTAGCCCAGGCTGCTCTTGGACTTACAGCAATCCTCCTGCCTCAGCCTCCCATGTTCTGGGATTACAGGCATGCACCACCATGCCCAGTGTTCTGATTCCTTCATCTTCTCAAGGACTCACTTCTCCAGGACCATCAAGTATTGCTGACTCTATGTACAAAATGTGCACCTGCTTGGATCACATCACCCACTTCTATCACCTGCCCTGTCATTCATGTGCCATCATCACTCTTTCAGACCACTCTTTCTGAATTTTCCTCTAATTTCCCCACCCAGTCTCCTCATGGCAGCCACAGTGAAGAGATTAAAGTGTTCTCAAGGTTCTTTATTCTCCCTTTTGTTATTCCTCACACTTCTTTTTCTTCCCCTGTAGTGCTTACCACAATGTGTAACTACCCCTTCCTTCCTCCTCCTCCCCTTGCCCGCTCCTTCTTGGTATTGGGGATTGATCCCAAGGCCTTCACACAGAACTATATCCCAGCCACTTTTTTTTTTTTGCGGCACCAGGGATTGAACTCACGACCCTGTGCTTGCCAGGCAGGCACTTACACTGCTGAGCTAGATCCCCGGCCCTCACTTTTTGTTTTTTAGACAGGGTTTTGCTAGATCACTAAGGTACCCGGCCTGAGCTCAAATTTACGATCCTCCTGTCTCAGCCTCCCATGTTCCTAGTATTACAAGTGTGTACCACACATTCATCTTTTCTCCTTTGCCCCTCCCATCTTTGCAGTAGAGTGGTGGTGGGGTAATAGGACCCTGTCAGGGGCCAATGTACAAGCTTGTGCCTGACCAAATGCAATGAAGATGAAATGCAAAGAGACACAGAATAGGTTAAAAATGTGGGGGGCCAGGGGACTCTTATCTCCTTTGACAAAGAGCCCCGAGTGACTGGCGCATGTTGACTTTATTCACTCAGACATGGGCACAGACAGTCAGAGAAAATCGGGATTCATCTGTCTCCCACCATTCATGGTACACATTTCAGTAAACAACAAGATCTCAGCTGTATTACTTTTCCCTGCAGCATGTCAGCACACACTCACTCAGCCTTTCTCCCTAGTGCTCACAAAAGAGGCCAGTTAGGTCTTAATCTTCTTATCTGGTCTCCCACAACTCCCTCTTTTTGTTTTACAGTAATAGCAGTTGAATACCAATCACTGCTTGTTTATCCCTAGGGGAAAGATGTAGGTGTGATTATCTGATCTTTTGCCTTGAGGCTAGCCTTTAACTAGCCTTGACTATATCTCCACCCACAGTTGTAATGTGTCTGGCTGACTCTTTTTGAGGGTCCAGTCCTTTCTGACTGCCTATATTGTAACTAATTTAACTGTGCCCTCTCTCTGAAGAGATACCCCTCACTGCTGTGAGAAGGTAACAGGCGATGACTACTTTAACTTCTTCAGGCTGAAGAGGGGCATAGTTGTGATCAGTAGTCGGGGATACCCTCCAAAGGGCCCTCAAAAGACACTAGGCATTCTCGCCTCAGGTAGGTGCTGCTGATGAAAGTCTTTCTGCTTCCTATTTTTCTTCAGTTGTTGCCTGAAAGAAGGCTTTCACTGGTGAGGAGTGCAAAGTTGCATTCCTCTATGGGCATGTCACGGGGAGGACTTCTCTGTGGTTGTATGCTCCTAGAGGATATGCACGCTGTTTTCCGTTTCCTGCAAAGACACAAGCAGACCCCTGCCCCCATGCTAACAGAGTGCTGATCCCTTCCATTTTCCTGTCCCTGGGGACTGCCACAATGCTTGTGCCTTCTCCCTTTTCTCATGCTCTTGCACTTTTGACTAGTGTGATTCCATTCAGGTGCTGTCTATATTACCAATAGGGTTCAAAAATTAAGTGTGTTTCAAAATTAAGGTGAGCTTGTGGCTTATGATGTAAGACCTTTTGTAAGCTGACTAGGAAGACAAAGCCACTCAATAGGCTGACATTTACTATTCACCATTTGACCAAAACGTCCAGTAGGACAGTGAAGATTAGGCAGTATGATCAGCATGAGAGGTACAGTCAGACTAATCTGAAACACTTGTGTGTCTGCCAAAGCAGTCTCCATTATCTGGAGCTTTTCAAAGACTTCAGGTGTGAGGCTAAGAGGAAAATTCAAATCTGAATCTCCAGGTATTTCTAATTTTGGACAAATCCAATTAATGTCCCCCAGTAATTTCTGGAAATCATTTAATATTCGTAACTCTTCTTAATGTTAATTTCTAGACTGAACTGCTTCTTCCATTACGAGTTCCAAAATAACTGTAAAGGGAGATAGTTGGAATTGTCTCTGGGGCTATGCTTAACTCATGTTGTAGGAGTCTGTTTAGTGTCTGTGAAAAGGGTAAGCTGTTGCTGAGAATCCACAGCAAATAATCACTTTCTATCAGCAAGTAGGAGTCCCTTATTGGTAATTTGAATTCGCCGCTCTTTCAGCAGATCCCTGCCCCACAGATTGACTGGGATCCCTGCTGTAAGTGGTTGAAAGACTCCTTTAAAGTTATCAGGGTCTGCACCGACATCTCAGACAAGGGCTTGGTGCTTCCCTCTCCAAGGGAGGGACAATTGCATCCTTTTTTGTCTGGAGTTGAGTGCACTGTTTGTGGATATGCCACGTTTTGACACAATTTTAATGTATTTTTGAAAAATCCTGTTTTTAATTAAACCAAACATACCTTGGGCAAACATAGAGGATCCCTGACCCTTGGCACCCACATCTTGGCACACTCTCAATTAGTTTCCAAGATTTTTAGTTGCTTACACAGCCCCTAGCCCCATCCACAGTCCCTATTAGCATTTCCAAAAGCCAGGTACAGTATAACAGTCTCTGCTGCTTGGGCACATGGCATCAGTCCTCAGATAGTTTCCTGCACCTTGGCCAAAAACTGGGCATAAGGCTTATGGGGGTCTTGAAGAATGTGTAAAAAGACTGAGTGAGAATACTGTCCTCAGGAATAGTTACCCAGGCTTGTTTCATTATGAGGATCATTTGCTGATAAGCCTTGTCCCGAAGGGTTAACTGTGAGATAGATCAAGTACAGACCTGTTCCCAAATGCATTTCTTCCATAATTTCTGGGTGTCTTGCCACCTGATTCTGTTGAGCTTGCTCTGCTGCTAACTCTTGAACACTAACATGAAAACATAAGTGTTGCCCTGCAGAAAGGCGTAACTTAGCTAAATGCTTAATGTCTCAAGGAGGTAAGGGCAAAGCTCCCAGAACAGTCTCCAACAAGCCCAACGTGAAAGGTCTCTGAACTCCATCATTCATGACACTGAATGTTAATTCTTTTAGCAATTTAAACTCCAAAGGGTTGTGCTCATGAACATTTTTTTTTGGATTAGTAGGGTCAGGATGAATGTTACTTGGAAATGCATGTGTCCCATAGGGCTGTCCATGAAGCACAGTCTGTCTAACCAATTTTTGATAGGGAGACACTTCCTCTGTCTAAACCACAGATGTAGGAGAAGGAGAAAGAGGAGGAGGAAGAGAAGAGAACCAGGGTTCCTTGCCCTATCCCCTTCCTCTCTCAAGGGTGCACTAGGTGTGGGATGTTCTCCCACAGTTAAAGGGTAGAGAATTGCATGAGCCAAGCTCCACGTGAAGAAAGTTTCAGGGGATGTAACAAAGCCCTGGGTATAAGCACATTCCATACCCTCTCTCACTTAATTTAACTTTCTACATCAAATATACCCATCTGAAGAAACCAAGGATTGTGTTTGATAACATCTTGCAACACAAGAGAAATCAACTAACTACTAACTTGAGTGCCAGACTGGCACAACAGAGTTTCCAACAAAGGGACATAACTCTCAGCTTCAGTCAGTGAACTCTGCCCCATAACCCTGGCTGACTCTATTGTGTGCACTCACATTCTTTTTTCTTTTCCTTTAGTCATTTTCTTTTGCCGGTGGCACCTCTCCACTGTGAAAGTCCCTGTTGCTGACTCACTACACTTTTTGCCCCGGTCGAGCTTCTTTGGCCAGGTCCCTATTAGGGTGCCATCTGTAGGGGGCCAACCTATGAGCTTGCACCTGACCAAGCAGTGATGAAGATGAAACACAAAGAAACACAGAATAGGTTAAAATGTGGGGGGCCAAGGAGCTTTTGTCTCCCTTTGACAAAAAGCCCCAAGTAACTGGTATGTTTTGGCTTTATTCACTCAGATACGGACACTAGCAGTCAGAGAAAATCAGGACTCATCTGTCTCCCACCATCCATGGTGTATATCCGAGTAAACAACAGGATCTCAGCTATATTACCTTTCTCTGCTGTGCAACAGCACACACTCACACTGCCTTTCCTCCTTGTGCTCACAAAAGGGGCCAATTAGGCCTTAATATTCCTGTCTGGTCTCTTGCAGAATCCTAACCCTTTGCATTGATCTAAAACCCCAGCTCTTTTTTGTTTTATGTCTTGAGGGAGGGTCTTGCTAGGTTACCCAGACTAGGTTCAAACTTGCATTCTCCTGCCTCAGTCTTGCAGAGTGTTTGTAGGCAGGCAGTGCCATCCCTAGTGACGTCTCTTTCTGGTGTCCTTTCATGTCTGCCTTCCCATTGACTTGTCACCTCAGTAAAGGTGGAGGTAGACCTGCTCTGTATGCCAAACAGTGCCACTTAGTAAAAGCTGTTGAATTGGAACATGTTCTCTCCCCAGTGTACTCTTCAGGTGAATACTTTTCTGGGTACTTGTAAGGATGACCTCTCTGAGTAGCAGGGACCCTGGCAAAGATCATGATCTCCTGTTTGGTGCTACAACGCCAGGCTGCAAAGCAAAACTCAGAGACCAAAGGAAAGTGAAGCAGGGAACTGGAATGGCCAGTGTTTGAAACAGCAGAAACCCCCAACCAGCCAGATTCATAGTATTTATTGGTTGTACAATCTATAGAATGGGATGAGGAGGGCACATGTGGTTGCCGGGGATAAGACACTTAGGCAGGCAGGGCTTGTAAAGGCGGGAATGAAACATTCTTGCACCAAGAACAGAAGAGACCAGCAATAGACCAGCAAACTTGGTCATGGTTAATGACCAAGTCATGTTTCAAGTGAAATAAGCTACAGTTCTGGGAAAGGAATTTGAGAAGAGTCACTTGTCCTTGGCTGCCATGTTATCTCATATCAGAGCCCCACAGCTTCACGGACCATATCTATGGTCTCTGCTGTGGCCATTGGTGAAGGGATGGTAATCTGTGTGCTATGCTCAGTCCTCTTATGAGTTACATAGTAGGCATCGATCAGTCTGACTCACTACTTAAGCCAATTGTGGGATTAACTCTTTACAGCCCATGTTGCTTACAACCTGCTCTGGGCATAATGAATAGAGCAGTATCCTGCACCTGAAGCCTTTGGAAGGAAGAAAATGCACTGAGCTTTGCTGTTGGAAGAAAAGTTTATTGCTTTCCAGTCACTACAAGAAGTGGGGTTCAGTGACGTGAGTTTAGGATCCTGTTGAACTCCAAGCGACAGTTGGCTCAGAGTGGCTGGCAGTGATCTTGCCTTTCATCTGGGACATGGAGTGCTTCAGCTACACGTCCACCTCAAGGAGGCAAAGCAGAAGGGAGGCGGCAGATGCTGAAGAAAGGCTGAGGTCTTGATACCACTGATGATAGGAACTATTTCCAGGGTGCCAGTGTCCTTGATTAATTGTTTAAGTTGAAACACCCCCTTTATCTTGCAGATGTGATCTATTTCTAGATCTTTGGCCTTAATTTTCCTCCCATGCATAGTGTTTCTCAGAAACCCCGCCCACTTCTGTTCCCAGGACAAAGCAAGCAGAGCTCAATCCCATTCCCAAGCTCAGTCTCTGGCCTTGTTTCTATAGATGAAGTTCAGAGTGAAGCAAACCATGGCCTGGGGCTGCAGAACCGTGCCCTGCCAATCTCCAGTGGCCCAGATCCTCAAGCAAATGTGGATTGTGTAATGCAAACTCATCAAAAATGTAGTGGGGTATTAGACATCCAATTGTGTCAGGGGAAGAAATACAACTATGCATGAAATTCTGACTGTATTGAGGCCGTGTCCTGGGGGTTTAGCTAGTCTATTAAGTAGGAATCTAACCCTATGATGATCTCAATTAATTGGTTGTTTCCCCAGTCCCCTTTAGACAAACCAAGCTGTGAGCTTCTGAGCAGTTTTAAATCCAGCACAGAAGAGCCCCCCTCTGTTCTTCATACTTTGATTCTAGCAGTTCACAGCCAAGACAAAAATCTGTCAGTGTAATTGAGCAAGGAAAGAGCCAGAGAGACCTGCATATGAGCTGGAAACAGCCACTCACTAAGTGGACAGTTCATCCACTTCATGAGCGATGATATTCTCATATGCAAACTGGAGCTAATACCTGTTTCTAGGATCATTGTGAAGATTCAGTAAGTTATGAAAAGTGCTCAGCGCTATGCTTAGCACAGAGCAGGGTTCCCATGTGATGAATCTTTCCAACCAGAAGCTGCCATTTTCAGGGAGAGGACACAAATGTGGCTTCTGGGGTATGCTATGTTCACTCACCCTAGCAATTCACTAAATTGCTGCAATACTTCCAGGCTCCCTGGTATCCCTCTTGAGAACACAAAGACAAGGGGCAGAAGATGATTTGAGCAAATGAGCTGAAAATAGCTCTTTTAACTGAAACTTTTAATAATATGTCCCTAACTCATCTCCACTGGTTTGGGCAAAGAGGACAAGGAACTTTACTAATTAAATCTCCCAAATGCTCTACTTTATTATAGTGGTTTCGGTCAAGTCCTCTCCTGAGTCTTTTGATTAACACTAACAATAAAGGAAAAAAAGAGGAACAAAGACTTGAAAGAGATAAGTTGGCTTTTTTCCTAGGTGGTTGGATATGAAAAGCTAATGTTTATCTTTTATTAGTTTTCCAATTTATAAGTGATAATTTGTTAACACTGTGGTCAGGAATAATGTCCTACAAACTTTGTGAAATAATAAATCAGGTAAATTAATTAAAATGCTGCCGTAGGTCTGAAGAAAGGGTAAATCTACATAAAGTAGTCCAAAGCGGGGAGCAGGGGGCCTGAGGCACCTCAAGGTCAATTGTACTGGGTAAAATGTTCTTGCACAATGAAGAGGGAGCCCTGAGGCGGTCTCTGTGGCACAGTGATGCAGAGGGTTTATCTCTTCCCGTTGGTCCTCAGCAGACTGTGGTTTCCCTGATGTATAAATGCTTCTTCTTTCAAGACATTCTGCTCTCTTGACTCCTCAGTGTGAAAGTGCTGCTTATCTTAGACCCCCCACTCAGAGTTCTATTTATTAAATCAATTAGAAGATTAAGATATACTGGGTGTCAGATATGGGCATTCAGTAGTGACCAAGAATGGCACGTCTTTTTTCTCATCGTCTAATGATCTCATTGTCTAATGATAGAATGTGAGCAAGCAAATAAAGAACAGTGATATGTAGTAAGCTACAGAGGAAATAAACTCTTGAAAGGGAGGCCAGGTAAGGGTTCTCATCTGAGGAGGTGACTTGTAAGTTGAGACCTTAAAGGATAACCGTAGTTAAGCAGGTGGCAGGGTGGGCATGAAAGATGAGGATGTGTCCAACATACGCAAAGACCCTGAAGGGGGAGAAAGCTTGGCTTGCAGTGTGGTGGGGGTGGTGGGAAGGAGGCTGGTGTGGCTGAAGCACAGTGAATGAAGAGGCCAAGGATGGTACAATGGAGTCAGATGAAACGGTAGTATCCAGATCATGCAGGGACTTGGAGTTTTGGATTATTTTAAGCACAACTGGAACCACTGGGATGCTTTAAAAATTAACTTTACTGGTGCACTTTTTTTTTTTTTTTTGGTACTGGAGATCGAATTCATGACCTCGCGCTTGTCGGGCAGACAGTTATGCTGCTGAACTAAATTCCCGGCCCTGGTACACTTTTGATATACATAATGATCATATTCATTTGTACCTGTGCGTGATCTATCTAGATTCTTCTTTTTTCCCATTCCTCCTCCCTCCCTTCAACTCTTCTTCCCCTCCTTATTTGCAAAACTTTGTTTACATTTTTCCCTTTTATTCTATTTTTTCCTTCTTTTTCCCCTCCCTCCTCCCCTGTGCCCCTTCTTATTTGAACATTTTCTTCTTATTTCCCAATGTCAAGCATCAGTTTTGGTCCTTACTTACTTTTTCAGTTTCTCACAGCAGAGAAACTGAATTTATTTCACTTAGAGTGTGGTCTCAAGGTGCATCCATTTAGATAGAAATGTCTCAAGTTTATCATTCTTTATGGTAGAGTAGTACTCCATTATATATAAAAACCACATTTTCTTTATCCATTCAATCACTGATGGGCATCTGGGCTGTTTCCAAGGTTTAGCTATTACAAATTGTATTGCTATAAATATGGATGTGCATATATCTCTGTGGTATGATGCCCTTAACACTTTCAGGAAGATACTTAGAAAGGGAATGCCTGAGTCCAATAAAACCCATAGTTTTAATTTTTGAGGAACCTCCATACTGATTTCCATACCAATTGTACCAATTTACAGTCTCACGAACAGTGGAGAAGGGTTCCTTTTTCCTCACAACCTCACCAGCATTTGTTATTGTTTGAGTTCTTGATGATAGCTATTCTTTCTGGAGTAAGATAGAATCTCAGTGTTGTTTTACTTTGCATTTCTCAAATGACCAGTGGTGTTAAACATTTTTTCATATATTTATTTGTTGTTTGTATTTCTTCATCTGAGAAGCATGTATTCATTTCAGATGCCCATTTTTGGATTGAGTCTTCAAATTTGAAGGGTCTGAAAAATAAAAATAAATAAATTTGAGGGGTCTGATTTTTTTTTTGAGTTTTTTATATGTTTTAGATATTAGTCTAGAAGAAGAGCAGGTTAAATTTTTTTCCCATTCTGTAACTTGTCTCTTCACTCTGTTGGTGGTTTCTTTTGCTGTGCAAAAACTTTCTAATGAGATAAGATCCCAGTTGTTGATTCTTTATAATAGTTCTAGGGTGACCAGGGTTTTGTTCGTAAAATTGTTACCTACACCTTTAGAGAATTTTACCTATTTTATCTCCCAGAAGATTAAGTGTTTTTGTTTTAATATTTAGATCTTTGATCCATTTCAATTTTAGTTTAGTGCATGATGAGAGATAGTGGTCCAGGTTTAATCTTCAGCATGTGGAAAGCCAGTTTTTTCAACACTATTTATTAAAGAAGCTATCTTTCTCCTAGTGAGGGTGTTTGGTCCCTTTGCTAAAGGTAAGGTAGCTTATTATGCTTGGAGTTGTTTCAGTATCTTCTGTTCTGTTCTGTTGATCCTTGGGAAATTTTTTTTTTTTTGCCAGTGCCATGCTGTTATCATCACAGTAGCTTTGTAATATGATTTCAAATTAGGGATTGTAATGCCCTTTGCCTTGCCTTTGTTGCCCAGAATTACTTTTGCTATTCTAGATCTCTCCTGGTTCCAAATGAATTTTAGGATTGTTTTCTCTAGTCCTGTGAGGTGTGCTATTGGTATTTTGATTCAGATTCTATTAAATCTGTATACAAATTTTGGAAGTATTGCAGTTTTCACTATATTGGTTCTTTCCACCTAAGAGCAAGTGATATCTTCCCATTTTCTGATATCCTCTTTGATCTCCTTTATCAGAATACTGTAGTTTTCAGTGTATAGGTATTTTACTTCCTTTGTTAGATTGATTACGAAGTATTTAACTTTTTGATGCAATTGTGAAAGTTGTGTTTTCCCTAATTTCTCTCTCATTGAGTTTGTTATTTGCATTGAAGAATGCTATTGATTTTAGAGTGTTGACTTTGTATCCTGGTACACTGCTGAATTTGGTTGTTAGTTATAGGATGCTTTTGGTGGAGTTTTGGGGTCTTCTATATAGAGTATCATTTAATCAGCAAATAATGAGAATTTAACTTTTTCCTTATTCCTCTCCTAATTCCTCTCCTTAGTCCTTTTAGGTTTTTCTGTTGTCTACTTGCACTGACTAATGTTTCTAGAAGTGTATTAACTTGTCTTGTTCCTGATTTTAGAGTAAAAGCTTTCAGTTTCTGACCATTTAGTATGTTGGCTGTTGACTTGTAATAGATGACTTTTATCAGATTGAGATAAAACGTTTGATTCCTATTTTCTGTGAGGATTTTATCATGAAAAGCTGTTGGACTTTGTCTAGTGCTTTTTCTGCATCTATTGAGATGATTATGTGATTCTTGTTTGTTAATGTTATGCATTGCATTTATCAATTTGCATATGTTGAACTATCCCTGGATCCCTGGAATGAATCCTACCTGATGATGATGTATAACCTTCTTGATGACTTCCTGTATTTTGTTTGCCAATATCTTATTGAGGATCTTTGCATCTAAAAATATGGAACGCTTCGTGTATAAATGTGTTATCCCTGCTCAGGGACCATGTTAATCTTCTCTGTATCATTTCAATTTTATGAGTGCCATTGGGATATTGTAAGAAAGGGAATGGCGTACTCAGATTTGTGTTTGAAGGTTTCTCTGGTTTTGACTTGGAGGGTAGATTGGAGGGAGTTGAAAATGGACCTATGTGTCGAGAAGGCTATTGAAATAGAACTTAGGGAGACAGAAGGACACCACCAGAATGGCTAGAAGGAAGTAAGGGCACAACTTCA
>RJWT010051783.1:0-10651 GCA_004365215.1 Cuniculus paca
TTTACTATTGTCTTGTTTTGAAGTCTTTTATTGCATTCATTGGTTTGTTTTCATTGTTTCTGTTCTATTCTGTTCTGTTTGATTTTTACTATGTCCAAAGGTATCTACAGATATTTTGAAGACAACAAAAGGTGTTATGGTAACTATTGTTGATTTCATAATGTTTTGGAGTCCTGTATCACTTACACTGGTTTGTTTTGATTGGTATTATTCCATTTTATTTTCCTTAGTTTATCCTCTTTAAAATAAAATAAAAAAAGAATATGCAAATATAAAGATGTGTTATAGGAACATGTGTGTCAAACTGACAGTTCCTAAGACTCTTCTAGAATTATGTGTTTTGGGATAGTTACTGTTTTCAACATTAGTAACAATGCTCAAATTCAAATTTTCAATCTTGTTCACTTTTCTCTCCAAATGGCATGTGTTTATTTGAACATGATATGCCTAAGAGAGAAAAACATAGATATGCTGCTTTTTCAAAATGTTAATACTATTGTACACAAAATGGAGATAGTATTTTCTTACTCTAGATATTATGCTGACATGGAGACATTTTATAAAAACATTAAGAAGTGATTTTTTTTAGCTATAATTAAGATGAACTCACTGTGAGTTTAGTAGCTAACTTAATTTTTCTGTGCTTCCTCTGAATTTTTATAGATGAGGATTATAAAATTTACCATTTTCTATCTTTCAGGTATGATTTGTCTGCATGGCGAAATAATTTTACTGAAGATAAATGGACCCTTGAAATTCTGGTGCTGGGTAATAATGTTAGGCAGCTCTGATAATCTCCTACATCCTGGCCAAGGGTACATTGATCAAATCCGATGGAAAAAGCTAGTATTTAGTTTAGTTCAGTCTGTGTTTACTAAGTGTTACGGTTTGTATGTAGGTGGCCCCCACAAGCCTCATGTAGTCATGGGAGCTGCTGAATCTAGCGTTTGTGATTGATTCATTGTCTAGCGCTGGAATTGGCAGCGTGAGTTCTGCACCCGCCCAGGGGTGGAGCTGACATACAATGTAAGGTCGGAAAGGAGACATGTTTTGCCCTCTTTTGTAGGGTTCCCTCTCGCTGCTTGCAGCCACCATGAACGATTGCCCACTCAGCCATGGCACCCTGCCTTGGAGCCAGCTGAGTATGGACTGGAGTCTCTAGAATTTGTGAGAAATAAACCTTCCCTTCCCTAACTTTGGGTGTTGGATATTTTGTCTCAACAATGAGAGAAAAGTAACCAAGACACTAAGCTTTATAACATACCTGTCAGAGAGAATCACACTTTTACTCTTGTCATTGTTTGTTTATTTAGTTATTTATTTTTTGAGGCAGGGTCTCACTGTGCCATTCAGGCTGGTCTTGAACTCACTTCATAGTCCAGGCTGGCCTTGAGCTCACAGAGATGCTCCTGCCCCAGCCTCCCAAGTGCTGGGATTACAGGCATGCACCACTGTGCCCAGCTCTCTCTCGCTATTATCTATCTATAGATTCTACCCAATTCCAGTTCTCTTGTCCAGCTCTTTTCGGTAAAGTTACAATAATGGAATTATTGGAGGCAAGAGTGGGGCAAGGACTCGGCCTCAGAGCCTGGCAGGAAGTGCAGTTAGTCATTCACTGTGCGTGCAGGAAACCGGGCCTGTGAGTGGCTGTGGCGAGCAGCAGCAGATGACTCAGGGTTTGCGGGACCAGGGCAGTGCTCGGAAATCAGTGCGACTGGGGAGGAGCGCGCTGCCCTGAATGTTTGCCAATTCCTCTTGTGTAAATGCCCCCGCCTTGGCTGATTTCAAGCTGCTACTGCGACGTGACTCAGCAGGGAACCTGTGGCCACTGTTGGCTTCCTCGAGGCAGAACAACGCTGGCTCAGGGACGCGGTAGTCAAAAGTGACTGCTGTCCCCAGGCCCATAAGGGAACCACTGCAAGATTTGCCTGGTAGCTAGAAACTGTGAGAACAAGGCCACCCTTCATACCTTCCCATCCTAAAACTAACATGTCTCAAAACCATAATTTGAAGCTTTCTCCCTGCATCGTCTGACCCTCTCATTAGGAAAATCACAGTTATTTACGGTCTCCTTGTCCTCTTGCAGGAGCTGCCTTCCTCAGTATTCAGACAGTTGTTTTTTTTCCTGCCTTTGGTTTTTTAAGAACACAATTGGTGTTTCAGTCACTTCTTTTTCTAGATGAATGCAATTATTTTGTTTTCCTGATTTTCCTTTTTATTTTATTTTAAACAGAAAAAAACAAACAAAAGGAACAAACGACAGCACAGAAGACCCCAAACCAATAGGCTACAGAGTTTCAAAAGAGGATGACAGGAATTCAGCAATGGTTGGGCTATTGCGTACTGTTATCTTCAAAAGAGATGCCTAGAGTCTGAGGGCAGTTTGAGAAATTTAAAACATTTGCAGGCTTCCTTCTTCTAGCCATGGGACTGTAATTCTTGTGCAGTGTGTGCCTTGCACAGCCAATGAGTCTGATCACTGTGACACTGTGACACATCCTAGGCACACCAGTCACGGGAGGGTGAGGAAGACATGGTCTCTGACTGTGCATTTCAGTCTGGGAGGGAAGACCACCAGATTCATGCCATAAAGGGCCTACACCAAGGGATTCCCTTTGTCTTTATCTAGTAAGTCTGCCACCAATAAATGCCATAGATTCACGCCACAGCACTGTTAGAGACATTTCAACTGATCAAAGCAGGGTGCATCTCATTCCTTCCCGGTCCCGCTGCAGGGGGTGGCACTGCCGAGGCCCCAGCACACCACCCATTCTTGTGCAAAAGCACGGCCAGCGTGAGGCCCACAGCCTGGGTGCTTTCTGTGGAGCTTTGCCAACGAAGCTGAAGATGGTCCTGCTCTGAACGTGGCTCCTGGTTCTCGGGAATCTACCAAACTGAACTGACAGGCTGTTTTTCTTGCTGTGAGTGAGGAGTGATGCAAAGGCACCAGACGTCTCAGAAAGGCTAAGTGTGGTTGCTCATATCCACCTGTTTGTTTCTTATTACCTTGAAAGGCCACACGCAGACTGTTTGGCAGTGACAGAGCCACAAGGATGCAGGACGCGCAAAAGGGGTCTGGGCTGTTTCCAAGAACAGCACTTCCTGTGGAGGGGAGAACTAAACACCATCTAGAGAGACTCTGTGAAAGGGGGATAGACGACCTCACGTTTATTGAGACCTCAAGGTGATGTTAAACTTCCCTTTCCCAGCCAGTTTTTTCAAAAAGTCCTCAAAGTCCCTAAGAAAAACAATCCTAGTTCTTCAAACAATCAGTTTACTTATTTATTTTAAATAGGTATGTTAAAAATCTCACTCATTAAGAACGTGTTAAAACCTTTGTGGATTGACAAATTGGCGTTGTAGAATCATCTTCCTAATAAGCAGAAGAGAAACAGCTCATATTCTTCATTCAAGCAATCAGGTGACACTGCCCACATGACACTGGTTTATGAAGAGGTGGAAGAGATGCATGGGTTTAGATGGCTCAAAAGAAACTGACAATAAAATCAGAAGCCTCGCCTTCTCCACTGAGTCACAGTGGGCCACACCGGGACAATGACAGGATTTTGACATATGAAAGAATTAGGAGTAATTTTCTCTTGACAGCAGTATGAATTCTTAAGACAGGCTAACAAAGATTGCAGAGAAGAATAAAAAGTCACAAAGTTGGAAATTCCAAGGTCAAAACCTTGAAGAGGCTCAGTTAATGAAATCACTAGATGCCATTCAACTTTAGTTGATGGAAATGAACTAAACTGGCAGCATTTATCAGGTGTGTATCCTCCCAAAAGTCAGAACAGAGAGACAAGGCAGGGAGCACATGCAGTTTCCCCAGATTGACCATAGAAACTTCCCTTCCTGAGACTTGTTGAGCCAACCTTTTGAAAAATATGGTAATCAAGTGTTTTATTTACTTTTTTGTTGCTGAGACAAAAATACTGAACACTCAAAGTTAAAGGAGGAAAAGTATATTTCAGCCCATAGTTTGTAGAGGTTTCAGTCCATGGTCAGCTGCATCTAAGGCAGGGCCAAGTAGCAGAGGGGCATCACAGAGGAGAAACAGTCCATGGTGTGGCAGGCAGGAGCCAGGAAGCAGCAGCAGCAGCAGCAGTTCTTAATGTTACATCCCAGCTGTAAACCTATGGATTAGTGCCACCCACACCCAGGGGGAGGCTTCCAGGACCCACACCCAGAACTAGGCTAAATCCATTTAGTTATCACACACCTGTAGTCTCAGTATCACACCCTTAATCCACATTCACACATTCTAATCCAGCCACCTCTAAAACGCCCCACCTATGAGCACACAACACTTTATAGGGACATCTAGATACAAACTGTAACATAAAACTCTCATTTACACTTCATTGCTGGCAGTATAAAAGAAAAGACTACCTTGGTTCTGGGGGTTTAGCTCAGTGGCATATGGTGTGGTTAGCATGCATCAGGGTCTGGGTTCAACCTCCAGCACCACCCGCCAAAACGAAGAGCAAAAAGAAAAAGGAACACTTTGAGCAAACAAAAATATATAAGGCTTAAAATTTTACAGTGCAGTGCTTTCTCTCTTAGTAATTTTCCATGAAATAGAAGTGTTTACTTACCATGCTATGGAGACCTGTGTGATCCCTGTCGTGTCCTACTGCAGAAGTCCACACACACCCAGCCACACGGACTGTCCCTGGGGTTACAGCACTGGCCAGAGCACCAACACCCCCATCCAGAGAACCAGCCCCTCACCTACCTCTCTCCTGCCCTCATCGTGGGTCTCACCAGGGTGATTTCTCAGCCCAGAAAGTGTGCTGACCTTTGATCCTCTGGGCTTTTTAAAATCTAAAATGCATTTTTGAAAGTAGTGAGTTAGATTATGTCAATTTGGTGCTCAAGCAGAGTCCTCCCAAGGGCCCAGTTTGCCTCCTCTCTGCCTCCCCTCTCTCCTCGCCCACTCTGCAGGTCCCGGGAGTCTCCCCCAGTCTTGTGCACTTGCACTGGCTATTGCCTGCTTGGATTCGTACTGGTTGTGAGTGCTTCATAAGAGAATCTTAGGTCAGAAGAGAATGCAGCACCAAATAGTGATTTCATTTTGAGGAATGAAATGCCTTGTTAATAGTAATATTGTCAATTTATTTTCATAAGAATTGCTTTTTTGCAAAAAAAAAAACTGTGGTTACTTACTAATTAATTTTTAGAATATATAATTGAGGTTCACACTTTGCCCCAGGAGGGGCATAGTACTGTGTATAACTGTGGTTAAAGTTTTTAAGGAAAAATCGCCCTGGGGAAGATGCTATGTTGAAACTGACCTGCTTGGTGTCATGAAGAGCAATCCTGTAGGTTCTGACGTGTTTGACCCATCACATTGAAACACCTCAAACTCAGAAATTACAGGAGAGTCTATTTACTCCCAAAACCTTATTGCTTTGTCTTAGGCTTACTCAGGAAAAAAAGTATACTTATTTTGTTATTTTTCTAAGTATAAAATGAAATCACATTAATGATAGAATCTTATGACATAGATAAAAGAAAAAGATCCACAAAACCATTCACAAGTAGCTCTTAAAATGTTCTCTTATACGTTTCATAATTTTTCTGCACATTACTGTATACACTTATTATAAATACTGTATTTATAACTTTGTAATCTGACCTTTGTCATTTATTAATGCATTTAAAAATATTGCTTCATCATTAATTATTTCTTTATAAAATATATTTTATTTCCAAGATACATTTTAGTCAACACATTGATGTTATGTTTGATAAATATTTCCAAATTTACCTTCAGGTAAATTGGTAGAAATTTGCATCCATTAACTTCTTACTAATTCTACATGAGATCCACTTTTTCCTTGCATTCTCACAAAAATTAGGATAAAATCTGTATAGAATACAAATGCTTTCTCAATTTGATGTTTTTAGCTTACTATTAAGGTTGAACATTTTTATTATGTATATCTATTTGTATATTATTTATGTGTGCACAAGTAAGTAGTCTATTTTTTCCAGTGGTATGTTCCTCTTTTTATTTTTTCTAAAGAATCAATGTATTAAGCATTTAATTGTCAGGCATTCATATTTAAGCAATGAATAGTAAAAATTTTATTCCTTTTGTCTTTCTTTCTTTCTTCCTTTCTTTGAGACAGGGTTTTGCTATGTAGTTTGGGCTGGCCTTGAACTTACTTTGTAGCCTAGGCTGGCCTCAAACTCACAGCAATCCTCCTGCCTCAGTCTCCTGAGTGCTTGGATTATAGGTGTGTGAGATTTCATCTATTTTTGAATTTAAATTTATTAATTGTTTTCTTTTCAGTTGCTGTGTTGTTAGTGATACATATTGTTCTCATTATATTGTATAAATCTTCACCCATATTTCCTTCTACTCTGTGTATATTTAAGTTTTTACATTTAGCCTTGAATTCACATGTGAAATAATTTAACTTTAAAAAAACATCGTTTTGTTTAAAAATGATCTAGTTATATAAAAACAATATTGACTGGAGTATACTTTGTTTACCTATTGATTTCAAATGCAATATTTACTATACAACAAAATCCTTGTGTGCACTTTGATCTGTTCATAGGTTTTTCTACTCTTGTGCTATTTGTTTAATCTGATATTTTCTAATTTTTCATTTCCAATTACATTTTTATGCAATTTTTACGGTTATTTTAATTTTGACAGTGCATGTCTTCCATCTTCCTTTACATAGTACTGTGCAGCTTCATTAAAGGGACCCTTAGCTCAGGGCACTTCCATTCATTTCCTGCCAAGCTTTTACCTCTCCTGACACGCCTTTTACCTCCACATACTATAAATCCCACAATGTATCATTACTAGGCTTAATCTAAGCAATACCTTTTTAAAAGAGGTTTTAAAAAATACATTGTATATTTACTATTTCTGCAACTCTTCATTTATTTGTGTAGATCCAGATTTCCATCTGGTATTAATTTTCTATTGCCTGGAAGACTTCCCTTAATGAACCATACAAGCTGGGTTACCATCTTAAACAGTTGTGTATGTGTCCCTAAAAGTTTTTATTTGACCTTTACTTTAAAAAATTTTTTTTTCTGCTGGGTGTGGTGGCACACATCTGCAATTCCAGCACTTGGGAGGCTGAGGCAGGAGGAATGCTGCCAGGTCAAGACCAGCCTTATTACATAGTGAATACAAGCCAGTCCTGACTACATAAAGAGACTGCCTCAAAAACACTTTTTTTTTGTGCACATAATTCTAGGCTAACAATTATTTTTCATTATCTTGGAATTCTTTAAACACTATCGCACTCCATTCTGGCTTGGATCATTCCTGACAGAAAGTATCCCATCATTCTTACTCTTGCTTTTCTTCACTTACCTGTCTGTTTCTCATGCTGACTGAAATGTTTTTCTTTACCTTTCTATTTTGTTTTTACCAATGTATTATTGACAAGTGACATGGTATACATTTAAAGTGTAAAATCTTATGATTTGATAAACATATGCATTGTGAAATAATTGTTACATCAATTTATTTAATGTATTCATTTCCTCAAGCAATTACTTTTTTTTTAATGAGAACTCTCAAGGTTTCCCCTCTTAGCAAATTTCAAGAATGCAGCATGATATCCTTAACCATAATCACTGTTCTGCACATTAGATCCTTGGCACCTGCTTTCCCTTTAAAGGAAAGTTTGTCTTTTTTGACCCAAATGTTCCAGTTTCTTCCACCGTTCGTCCCCTGCAATCAGCATTCTGTTTCTGTTAGTTTGCCCTTTTCATGCTTTTCAGATTCTACACAGTAGTAATAGCATGCAGCATTTGTCTTTCTTCGTCTGACTTAAATTAATAAAATGTCCCCTACCTTTACCCTTGATGTTGCCAACAGCAGGATTTTCTTCTTCATGTTGCTGAATATTTTACCTACACTGTATCTTCTTTGTCCATCCCTCTTCCAAAAGACACCTAGATTGTTTCTATGCCTTGACTGTTGTAAATGATGCTACAGGGAACATGGAAATGTAAATAATTTTTTGGGCCATACTGATTTCGTTTCTTTTGTATGGATATCCACAAGAGGGATTTCTGAATCATAGAACAGTTTTAGTTTTTTAAGGAATCTTCATACTGGTTTCTATAATGGTAGTGGTCACGTTTTCAATATAGAGGTCTTTTTGTTTACATGCTCAACTGTACTATCTTTTGACTTTTTAATAATGTTCATCCTAACAGGTGTGAGATTATATCTCAATGTGGTTTTAACTTGCATTTATCAATAATTAGTGATATTGACTGCCTTTTCGTGCTTCTTGTTTCTTTTGGGAAATCAACTATTTTTGCCCATTTTTACTTGTATTATTTGTTTTTGCTATTAAGTTGTATTCATACTTTATATGCATTAGATATTTTCTGCCTGTCAGATATATGATGTGAAAATATTTTCTCACGTAGAATACGCTGCATTTTCACTTTATGTATTGTTTCTTTGTTGTGAAAATCTGTTAGTTGATGTAGTCCTACCCATTTGCTTGTTTTTGTTTTACACTTTTGAGGTTTTGCTAAAAAAAATCATGGCGAAGATCAGTGTCAAGTAACTCTTTCCTTGTTGTCTTCTAAAAACGTGTGTATCTGTGTGCAAGTGAAATGCGTATTATCAGAAAGGAATTATTTCTCTAGCATCAACGCTTCCCTATCAATACTCCAACCACAAACAACCAAGGTTCACGTGACTACTACTTTTCTGTAACATTCATATTCCACACTTGTCAAGACTTGGAAGGACCTAAAAGATACACATAAAACTTGGTAGTTATTCAGTCACACTACAGTCAAATACAGAAGAACTGCAAACCCACGCTGTGACTTGAGCGTGACATTCATCGGTGTTGCTCTTCTTAGCAAGGTTCCCTGTGCATCATTGGATGCTAGTTGTTCTAACTCCTGCCCACCGAACGTCAGTAGCTTCCGTCCTTTCAACTTCAACGCAATGTTCTTCCCTTCTGCAACATTTTTCTCCCCAAAGCACTCCTGGACAAACATCGAGAAGCACTGTTTCTTACGTTGTCAGGTTCTTCCACACCTAAGTTTCCCGCGTGACCTGACTTGAGGCTATAATGCTATTTGCAGATCTTCATAGTGACAATGATGGTAACACATAATCTTTGGTGAACACTCTGCTATGGTTGAAGCCTAAATTGTCCCCCAGAAGTCTCATGTGTTCGGAAGGTGATTAGATCATGGTGGCGCTGTGCCTGTCCATGAATCCGTCTGCCAATTAGTTCAGTAGCTAACTGTGCTATTAAGAGACAGGGGCTGATGAGCAGTGGGTCATTGAGGTCATGACCAGGAAGCATATTCCTGTCCCAGGTCCTCCTCTCTCCAGTCCCTGGTTGCCGTGGGTGGAGTACTTTTCTTCTGCTAGGTGACTCTGCCCTGTCATTTCTGCCTCTGAGCCTGTTGGCCATGGTCTGAACCTACAAACCAAAATAAATTTCTCTTCTTAGATGCAAAATTCTAATTCCCATAATTTCCTAAGGGCTCTATATATTTTTCGTTCCCTGTGAGAAGTAATGGCAAAATCACTTGAATATTTTGTGTACTCCTTCCACCCTCTACCTGAAGAAGAGAAGCTTCTGTGTGTGAAAGTTTCTCAAGCCCTCAGTGCAGTCAAGATGTCACCAAGTGTTCAGGAAGTGACCAGCCTCCCAGCCCCCCAGAGCATGGCCACGTCCTGCAGACTAGGGGTGCCTAGGAGCACCTCCAGACATGAGAAAGCAAGTAATGACTCTCTTTAGTTCTTTGTTCAGGAGATAAGCTACTAGTGTATGGTGAAATCCAATTACAAGTTCATGTTCAAAAATTATGAACAAGTATGTTTCTCTCATATCAGAAATGCTAACATAAAAATGGCAAAGAATCGGAAGAACTAAAGATAAGAAAGATAAGCCAGATGCTCTTATAGGCTACTCATTGTTTTGAGTGAAAACCTATAGTTTGCATTTTATGAATATTTGCCTTACCTGACAGAATTAAGTTAAGAACATTGAGCATAATTATTGGTCTGTGTTAATTTGCTATGCTACTGTGACAAAATATCAGAAACTTGATGACTAAACCACAGAAAGTTATGATCTCCTGGGTACGTACTCAAGAATCCTAGGACCGGCAGATCATGCAGGACCCAGGAAGACAAGGCAAAGCCAGAAACTCCCGAGAATCAGCCACGCTGGTACTGGGAGGAGCTGATCAAGGATCCAACTAGCCAGCCTTTCTGATAAGCTGCGCAGACCGTGTGGGACCCAGGAAGAGAAAAAAGTCAGTATCTCCTGTAAGCCTACCAGCATGCAGGCTGAAAATCACCAAGCCCTCTCACCCCATAAGCCACCAGCTGGTTTGGAGGTCAACCTGAGCTAATAGCAATTGAGGTACAAAAAGCACCTGAAGGATTGTATTGTTAGGTTGAATTTACAGGCATGGGGTTGACAGTCTGAGCATGTATAGGAAGGGTAACGGTATGCAATATGGTAAATACGGAGTTTTTTTTTTCTGTCTTGTTTTTAAAGTCTAATAATGTTCTCACTGTTTTGTTTTATTCTTATTAATTTTTTTCTTTACTCAATATTCTATTTTGATTGGTTTTATTCTGTTTTGTTTTGGTCTGATTTTGCTATAACTGATG
>RJWT010051784.1:0-10649 GCA_004365215.1 Cuniculus paca
TGGCCTCCCAGAAGGACCCTACCATGGGGAATATACTTGCCCTGCCAGCTCCCTTGACCTCCGACAAGGCAAAGGATGCTCAGGCCTCATGTTTGCAACGTTCTTTTTCCTCTCTCCTCTTGTCTGCTGGAATTTTGGTGGCCTTGTTTCAATTCTCCCTGCTCCTCTTTGCTCTGATTTGGGCCTGGTTTTGCCTTTCCCCACAGGAACCCCCAATGGGCTCCAGCTGGGAACTGTCACAAGGTGGTAACATGTACCTTTCTACTGTTCTGGAAGTTTGGATGAAGACAGAGTGAAACTAAGGCTTTGCTGGGATGACCGACCTCACTAAAACAATCAAATCTACCTGACTGCAATGTCAAAAGGAAGACTGGGTTAAAAAAATATCACTGCTCTCCTTGGAAGACTCTCTCTGGAGGTTAGAATGTAACTCTGTGAGAAAGCTTATCCTATACAATGCCTTCCCTCCCCCCTGATCTGGGGAGCAGTGTTCTGCACAGCAGTAAAGGCTGCAAAGTATCCCCAAGAGGATAGGATTCTCCCTGTCTTAAGGGACATCCTTTGTCATCAGTGCTGAACATGCTGAGGGAGCGAAGACTCGCCAGGCCTCGCAGTGGAGCGCGAGAATGAATCTCCCCCATCTGCCCACACGAGCACCTGGCATGCAGAAAGAACGTGGCTTTTCTGCCCATACTCCAGATAGTCCAAGAGGTTCCTCTCTGATGACCTGTCTTGGGATGACACACATGGCTACTATCTGTTGGGAAGGACTTATCTTTGGGTTTATTAGACCCCTCTGTAAATCTCCTGAGAGGAGTACTGGCCACTCAGGTGACTCTGGACCAAAGAGAGAGGCAATGGTATGATGATCAACTGATCATCATCTCTTGGCAGACTTCTACTTACCCAGAAAATTGCACACAACTTAGTCAATAGTTAAATTAACTGACTGTATCCAGTCAATTGATACAAGCATTAACTGGCATACTGAGTGAGACTAGAAGTTAAAGGGCATGGTCAGGCCTTTTGAACAGGCAAATTAGATACCATACAGAACACAGGAGTCTTTGCTTTATCGTAACAGAGATACATGTTAGAAAACAAAACAGAGACATTTAAAATCATTAATGTGACAAAACAAGCTATACCTCCTTTAAGGTGATGAGAGTCATAAAACAGAATTTTTAACAAGCGTAGAACATTATGGATAAATATCCTCCATATTTTCTTACCCTAATAAGTATGAAGAACTAATAGGTCAGCTTCATCCACATTTCCAGATTCTTATGCACGGAATAGTCCAAAATAGATCCCTAAGTCCAGTCAGGCAGAGGTCCCCATGGTGACATTCTGGGGTCCTGCCTGTTGACCCTGCCAGTAGCATTACCTGGCCCATCCATGATGTCTGAAGCTTGGAGCACCTCGTATGAGCAGGGATCCCTGGGCATTGGGACTGGCTCCATCTCGGACAGCGCAGGCAGAGACAGCTGGCTGGAACTCAGGGACTGCCCGTTTTCCAGGGAGTCATCTTCATTTGATATGGACAGCTCCCCATCTGTGAGAGAGAAGGTGATTGCAGAGTGAGACTGTGTCTGCTTTCCAGGGAAGGGCAATGCTTAGCGCCTACTGAGTCGAGATGATTCGAACCAGCTTCATCAAGGTCAGTATCCAAAGCTGACATCTGTTCTTTTGCTTTTAAGACTTTTGTTTTACTTACAGAGATAGGTTGCCTACCCATCAGGACAACACTATTCAATGATCCTCAGCAACTTGCTTGCTTTCTATCTTTCTCAACATAATTCATCCCATGTTCTATTTATTTTTTTAAAAGGAAAATGAATTAAAGTTCATTTTTTGTTCTAATTTTTAAAATGCTGGAAAAACTCAGCAGGTCTCAGACATGGGAAGACAAAGATTGAGAATTCTCACTTTCAGGAGAAAAGGGATTTATGCCACTGACCAAGAACATGGTAACCTAAGGTTCCAGGAAAATATTCATCCTGGTTTCCGTTTACCAATTCCTCTAAGTGGCTGGACATTTCCAGAAGCTCCGGTGGATCTCTCTCTAACAGGCTGCCACAGCCCCACTGGAAGTGCCAGAACTCTTCCAGTGCCGACCACCCATCACGCCCACTTTGATCTTCTTATAGCTCAGCAGCTCAAGGGGCGGCTGGTTGACACCATGGGCGGAGGATCAAAGGCTCCTGTACAATAGCCATTTGTCAGATCAAAATTTCCCCACTGTGATTTCATCTTAGCTTAGGGGAGTCTTAGATAACTAGACCTTAAAGTTGAATTAATTTTTAAAGCAGACTGAAAGCTATTCCAGTCAGATGAATAAACACTCAGATGAAAGACAAAGTCATGCACACTCAGAAACTTGGAAGCCAGCAAAGCAATTACCTGACTTGGAAAAATGACTTAGGGTAGAAGTGAAACAGTGGGGTAACTCCAGGGGTTAATCTTTTTCTTTCACTTGTTCCTACCAAAGTTCTGATTTTATATAACATTGATGTACGGTAGCTCAGGATTCCTCCAGTCCACCCCTTCAGAATTGGCCCAGTGAAATGCTCAACAGAGTAATCTACTGAGCCAGGACAGATGATTGACCTGAATCTTCTGAAAATATTAGAAAAATGATTGCATACTCAAAAAAAAAGTCATCTGAAACAGACACACTGGCATTTATAGACTGGTTGATTTTTTTTTCTTCTTATTCAGTCCTTTAAAAAATGTCCAATATGGCAGTAGAGGTTATTCTAGTTGAAGTTAACAATCTGATTACTACTCAGGAGTAGGAACACAAGAGCAATGCATGTGCTGAAGTCAGTGCTATGGAAATCACACAACTGAGCTGGGACTCCCGCATGGCAAGGGCTGCAGTGCATTAATGCATCGCTGAGGGATGATCCCCAGTCCTTCTTACACGGTTTATTTAGGATGTTCAAGCTGATGCCAGGGGAAGTGGCTAGGCTTACAGTTCCCAGTTGGTGGGATAATGACACAGCTGCCATTCAGCTCAATGCATCTCTAGGAGACCATTTTGATTTCTGATGTTCCAAGAATATTCAAAATCTTCGATAAGACAGCCCGAGGGCACCACAGTGCTAGTGTCAAGTTCTGTTGCATTGGGGCAAAGACATAATTGAGGGCTTAGCATCCACTATAACTGCTGGCTAAGCCACAAAAGCGACATTGGGAGGAGATGCCACTGCAATTGGATTTCTTTTGACCCTCAGATTCTCAAGGTGAAGGACTTTGCCAGTAACTGAGAAGTGATGCTGCTTGCTCCTCTTTGGATGTATTTTCTCTAAAAAAATGGAGCTCCCCATGGAGGAAAAAAACAAAAACAAAAATAAAACAAAAGAAAACCTTTGCTAGGTCACAAAACCCCAAGCCATTTCAGTGAGAAATTAATCTTGGGAATCCCACTGTCTTATCTGCTAAAGGCACATTTCCAAAAACCAAAAACCAAAAGCAAAAACCAACAACATGGGAGAAGTAAGACCCTGACCACATCACCTGCTACCTGTGGTTGTAGTAGTACTGTTATCAAATTTTGTTTCTTGCTTTTTGGTATTACTATCAAAATTTGCATGATCATCATCTTAATGATTATTCCGACTATAGAGATGTTTACTCAGTTATTTCCTTATGGCTACTCACAAAATAATTTCGAATATTTTATGCTATCATGAAAACAAGGCTGGAAAGACCATCTTTCTGTATAGAACTTTCCTCCCTGCAATTAGAATTCTTTCTCTTCAGATAAGTTCAACAAATCAAATTTGGGTATGAGAGTTGGGAAAAGTCAGGGTGAAAAGAAGTTAAGCTCTGAGGAATAAAGAGACAAAGGAGTGAAAGAAAATAGCAGACGTGTGCTCAGAATACTTGCAGACTACTTATTAGAGGAGGATCTTGTCCTGCATGGAATTTTTCAATGTTCCAAAAGTGCAACTTATGTGAAAGTTCTCATCCAGAGTCTTACCTCAGAAGACCCATTTTTAATTTTTTTGCTTTTTTCACTGATTGCACCTACATCCACTGGAAATCATGGCTGTGATTACACTCCAGGTACCTGGTTTTAAAATTCCAATCACCTATTGTTTTGTTATTGCCATATGTTTGATATCAGGGTTACTATGGTTTGGATGTTGAATGGCCCCCAAAGGCTTCTTTCTCAGAGAGGGACTTTTGGGAAGTGCTGTGGTCCTTTAAAAGGTGAGGCCTACTGGAAGGTCTTTAGGTTATTTGGAGTGTGTCCTCAAAGGAGACAGTAGGTCCCTGGTCTCTTTTTCTTTCTTGCTTCCTGCCTTATAATGTAAGCAGTTCTCTTAGCCTCATGTTCTCCCCACTGTACCTGAGCCCCCACCCCAACCTAAAGGTGCATGCATTGATCCTCAATTTTAGACCAGAACCTCCAAAATCGTGAGCCAAAATACCATTTTCTCTTCATAAGTTAATTATCTTAGGTATTTTGTTACAGTAACAAGAAGCTGACTAACACAGGGAGATTCCCTGTTTTAGGGTGATTGACATCAACTTCTGGCCAATTAAATTTTCTCAAAGCTCAAGGTTAACTGAAGTTGTTATTTATAGATGAATATCCCATGGAAGATGGGTGACAGAAATTCATTTGGGTTATCATGGACTCTTAGATAACAACAATTTCCACTTTGAAAAAATTTACATGACAAATGGACATTTTGCTTTGATAAGGTGTAGAGTTTAAGGCCCTTTGGGGACCTAAGATAAAAAAAAGTGTCAATTCTAATTCTTAAAATCAAAAGTACTTTAATAAACTTAAGATCATCACTGAATCTGACGTTTTAGGCAATGAATTATAATTTATATAAAAAGTCATGGTTGGAAATTATTTCTAGTGAGATAAGAACTCTTTGATTAAATAACTGTTGATTATGGGTGTGAAGAATTACTTTATATCTACTGACCCATAAATAAATTTCATATGGATAAGAAAATGAAAACTAAAACTGAAAAACTAGAATAAATAAATAAAAATAGAAAAAAAAATAGAAGAAATAAATATATTTACTTGTTTAGGCTGTGCAGAGGGAAGCCAGGTGAATAGTTCTGACTTACTCATAAAACTCTGATTTTTAATTTGCAAAATAGAACGATGTATACCAAAAAGAAGAACAAAGCAACATAATGGAAAAATATGAGGTAAACACAGCTTATAAAAGAACAAACTATTCTAAGAAGAAAGAGTATTTGTACAGGTAAATAAAACTAAATCCCAGGTGCCACTTGCAAATGCATAACCTTGCTGGGAAGGAGAAAATGCAAATGAAATGTACGTGTGGGTGATGCTGATACAGGAAAATGTGTTTGAAATAATGTCAAGTACAACATCAGGAATTAGAACAATATGTACTCAACAGTTACAATGACACTGAAATGGAACACGCATGTGGGTTGGCAGCATTCTCAAGGGAATCTGGCATGGTATAAGTAGGGTTTAATGATCATTAACTTGTTTTATCCCATAAAGATGCTAATGTTTAGTTCTAAAAAAAATTTGCATGCTTTCTCATTAAGTTAAATGAAAAAAATGTAACAGTTTTGTTAGAAGGGTAATGCCTTCCTTGCATCTTTGGTTCTTGGTGGAGGAATTTTCCATAAATGCTCTTGATTTCTGCCCAGTTTCTTACTGGACCCATAGAGGCAGTCCATTACTAAGTAAGACATAACCACTGGTTCCTGTTTTTCCCCGGGGAGGAGCTTCGATCTCTTTTCCTTCCTATGGCAGAGCACTGCGGACTCAACACTCAGACTTTCTCCCTTGCTGGGCTGAGCATGGGTGTTCAGGATTGGAGTAGGAGAATCATCAGGCCTACTTCTAACTTCCTCCAGCGCAGTCTATCAGGCCTACCATGAGCTTTCAATTGTCTTATTTTTCAAATGGTTTAGAAATGCAGAGACTGGAGAATGGTACTCATAGTGGGACCCTCAAACCCCTAACAATTCAGAGGGAAGAAAGGGAAAAAGGGAAGAAAGTATTTCTTCTACTTTGAGTAAAAACAAATGGAAGGTGCCACTGGTGAGTGACAGAAGGGACGGTGTTAAAACCACACTTTCTTAGGAAGCCTGCATTCAGAAGTCAGAAATGTGCCAGCGAGCACCCCTGACTTATTCTGGGAGAGACAAGGGAAGAGAGCAGTACAGAAACAGTGGCAGAGCTGAACTCAGACCATGGGGAAACCAGTGTCCCCATCCCTGCCATCAAACTACTAAACCTCTGGGAACTTCCGTTTGTGACCTTTGACATCAAGACTACACTAGATGATGCTCAAACTCCTCCCAGATCAAAGTACTCTCTGTGTGAGGTGCTGGGAAAATGACAATAAGCCCCCTCCTCACCTGCAAATTAGCCTAAAATAAGACATGAACCAAAGCAGCAGAGCGTTTTACATTTAGAGTTTCTGTTTTTGGTCTGACTTAGTCTGTTTGGACACATAGCAATAACTGGGAAGGAAATGGATGCATTTCTGGCTTGTTAGAGTTAAGTATTGTTTTATATTTTTATTTTAAAAATAGTAAGAAAAGTTTTAATGTAGATCTAGAAGCTTGTACTCATTATATAAAAAGACTCTGTTCATAGCAGAAACATGGACAGGAAAAAGGGATGGAGAAAGATACATTTTTGGAGCATTTTCAATGTCAAGTACTAAGTCAGGCATTTTATTTGTGATAGTTATAATAAAACCCTAGAAACAATATTTCAGGAATTCACTATGTTCCACATCTTTGTTTGTCCTTCCCTCTAAGGTCCATTGAAATTGGCACCAAAATTATCTTCATTGTAGGTAAACTGAAAATCAACATAGCTAATAGGTACTGAGTTAGTACATGGTATTTGTGAGTGCGTGATCTCATTTAAAACAATTTATGTTGAAATTTTAATTCCTCAAGTAAGGAAGACAAAAAATGTAGCAGTTGTTTATAAATAATATATGCAGTTGTTGCAATTAAAACTCAAATTGTTAACAGTTAGTCCTCTTAGCAAAGGTTACATTTCTGCACCCATTGTCAAGAAAAATTATGTAAAATGTCATGTGACAATTTCAGACTGAAAACACAGGGAAGTGTTAGTTAAACTGCATCTTTGTTGATGATGCAAATGTGAGAACCTAAACAGGCATTTGTGAAAATTCAAATGCATTTATTTTACTGATGATCACCCAGGCTTATAATCAAAGCAAAACGAACCAGTTGGAGCCATGTATGTTAAAGCAAATAATTACCCTTCTAAAGACAGGTAGGAGGAGCCTGAAGCAAGTTTCTAATTGTCCTCGCCCTGCACAAGGGCTACTCTTTGGCTTGTTTTGGCTTCTCATTTTACCTTCCCCTTAGACCATTTTACATTTCCCATTTTACATCCCCTTAGACCAAAAAAGAAGGGCAAATGGAGTGGCTGAAGATTTGAAGACCATTTTCTGTAGAAATGACACTCATGCGGTGGTGATCCTAATGAATGACTCAGATCAGTGAACCATGACATGGTGGCTTGGATCCATGTTTTCCTTTTCCCTTGATATTGACACAATTTTAGTACCAGAGTAGGAAAACCTCACCCATTAATAAGGCATGGCCATCACTTCATAACCCACAAAGATGTCATTAGGGCCAAAGATTCAGAGCTCTGAAAAGCTTGTTAATCCCAATAACCTTTTAAATCACTGTCCTTAAAGCCACTAGCTACTCCCACAGTCAGGAAAGTGATGCCCTGAGCAACAGTTAACTAAGAAATAAGTTATCCAAGGACTTCACTGATGGATTAAAAGATTTAAACCTAAGAGTGCTAAATGGCTCCCTGGTATTTGCCAACCTTGGTGGAGATGTTTTGTTCGATTTGCCTGAGTTTAGGGAGTTGATGTGATTAAACTAAACAGCTGTTAAGACAACTTATGAAATTGTAAATGCAAAGCATAGAAAGCAATACATTCCTTTAGGAGAAGTCAAAAGAATTAAGATGTGTTATGTTCACGTATCAACTCCCTGTGATGAATGTAATCAGTATATACTGCACACAGGTGCAATAAAAATAAAAAAATTGAAAGGCTGTAAAGATAGCAGCAAATTTTTATGAAACACCATCTAGTTATTACTGAATATTATTGTCATTTGATTCTTCAGCATTTAAAAAAAATGTGGGGTCGTATTTGAAAAAAAATTCCTACAAGGAAACAAAAAAAATTAAAGTAGCTTTTTTGGCACATTTCCTTTCCCAGTGAAAAATGTCATCTTATGTGTGTATGTGTGCTTTGTGTGTGTCTGTTCCAAGGTATCTGTGTACCACCAGGATTTAAGGCAAATACTGCAACTCCCTGGGACCAGACAAGCTGAATTTTCAGAATCTATAAATCAGAGACTCATTCGACTTATCTTTTATCTCTATATGAAATTAGAGGTCTTTGGATTATTCTGACTAGTACACATACAAGAAAACATTTCAAAGCCGTGAGCTTCCTTTCTGTCTGCTGCAGGAATCTTTTGCGACACACAGATTCTTTAGAACCAACTACCTTGAAAAATCTATGCCTAGTGTATTTCAGGCTGTGAATTTTCTGTGATACTTTGGGTGACTTCATACACGGGATGGAATGGTATATATTTTTGTGCTCAGTGAACTATTTTTTTTTTTGAGTGTTGCATTGCTCTGGATTATATTGTCTTTTGATTTTAACAGTCTTTCCCCTCTTGTTCTTCGCCTAAGACACTAACCACATAAGCGGCAATGACTTGCTATTGCAAAAGTGCCAAAGACATTGACCTTGGGTTGCTCTTCAGTTGCTCTTTCCTGTAGCTGTTTCCTGCCGGGTTTATCAGCATGCGCTGCCTTTGGCTGCCTCTCGTGGCCTACAGACCCGCTACACTTACATTTAACTGTCAGCTTGACTGGCTTGGGAGCTGCCCAGGGAGTTACTAAAGCGCACTTCTGGGTGTGTCTGGGCAACCCAAGAAGGTGTGACTTTGGGATCCGTATCTGGCCCCTTCCCGCTTCCTCTCTGGGGCTGTTCCCTGCTCTTTTGCTTCCTAGGTGTCATGGACTAAGCAGCGTTGCTCCCCCATACCCTTCTACCTTGTGTCTGTCTTCTCATGTCTGGCTGTCTACCTAAAAGAGGAGATCATCTTGCTATTCCTGGACATTTTGATATCAAAAATGCAACTGGAACAGGGACTGAATATAAAATGAGCTGCATGTCACAGTTTCTCTCCTATGGAATGACAGGCTGAATTTCACAAATCACACATCATTGCACAAGGGGCCTTTCATCATTAGTGGGGGAGCCCAACTGAGTCCAGATTCCAGGATTTTAAAAATTTCTTAATGATTGTAATTGGGGGAGCAAAGTGATAGAAGGGGATCACTTCCAAATTTACACAGCTCCATTTGACTAGTGGACCTCAATAGCTATATGTGGTTGTCATTCAAGATACCTAAAGTTTGACATGCAGAGATGAGCCATGTCAAGTGGTGCAGGACCACATGTGGCTCCTGGCCACTCTCCTGGCTACCCCAGGATGGAACATTTCCATCACTCCCCAAAGTTCTTCAAGGTAGACTTGAAAATCCCAACAGAGGGCCCAAGGTATGAGCCAGAGCAAAGCTGTTCTGCATCTGAGAGGTGGAAATGATGCTGGTAATTGGCCCCCACGCCAGTGAGTGGTTCGCTCTGTGAGAGGCATCATCTCCTTTGGAGAAGCCAGTGCAGTGGGGAGCCTGGGGCCCTGGGAGAGTGACGTGGTTCAGGACACCTGTGCACAGCGGAACCCCTGAGCAACACGGGTGCGGTCTTTGGAGAAGTACTGCACCTTCATGGGGGAAACTCAGCTCCCCCGGGTGGGCGTAGGGCAGATGAAGAGGACCCACAAGGGGCAGTGCAACAGAGGCGACGATAGGGGCAAGACAGGGCTCAAAACTTTTGAACTTATTCCAAGGAGGGAATGGCCTGGGCCCCAAACTGGGTTAAACCCCTCAATCTCTATCAACCTTAAGAGAAGATGAGCAAGGGACACACAGAGTCAAAGAGTTCACAGATCTCCGGCAATTCCAGAGACCCCAGGACGACCCCAGGTGGAGGCAGGACGTCTTCCCTTCAGCAGGCTGGGGGCTGGGAACCAAAGCAGGGGAATCAAGGAAAGCAAGACCTTGCTGCTGGAGCATCTGGGGTCCTGGGTTATATTCGAGCAGACAGCAGAGTCCAGAGAGACCGAAAGATGCCCCTGCCCTTCACAGACAGGAAACGAGAGAGGTGGGAGCAGACCCCAGGCTCAGCACTTCTATGAGAGGACTGCTGTCACCCCACGGACTTGCCTAACTCCACACAAGTCCCTGGCAAAACAGCAAAGTCAGCAGCCTTTCCCCACGCCTTAGGTAGCTTTCCTTTTCTCAGTGGCTAGTCAGTTCCTGAGTCTGGCGGCTCCTCCCTACTAACACAGGGGTAGGGCAGGGCCCTGCGCTGATGGCGAACCCGGAGGCTGGGGGTTCGTGGGACGACATGATGCCCAGCATGCCCAAGGGCCCCTGACCTGTCCTGAGTTCACAGGAGGAGCCCAGAAGGGCAGCTGCAAAGGGTGGTAGCACAGGGAATCTTCCAAAGAGAAATCTTTCTAGGCAGCAG
>RJWT010051785.1:0-10647 GCA_004365215.1 Cuniculus paca
TTTTTATATATATTTTTTTAACCCTGAGAAAGAGTCTTGCTAAATTCCCTGAGCTGGACGTGAACTTTTGTCCTGCCTCAGCTGCCATAACTGCTAAGTAAAAGGTTTTAGCCATGGCAGCAGACTCAGTGTCCTACCAAGAGAGAAACACAGGGAGATTTTATATACAGAAAAAAAGAGGCTATGTGATTATGGAGGCAGAGACTAGAGTGATGTGGCCACAACTCAAGGAATATAACAGTCACCAGGGCTGGAAGAGGCAAGGATCAGACTTGCTCCCTGAAGAAAATACAGCCCTGCCTATAACCTGATTTTTTTTGCGGCACCAGGGATTGAACTCACAACCTTGCGCTTGCCAGGCAGGCGCTTAGACCACTGAGCTAGATCCCCAGCCCTCTATAACCTGATTTGAAGCCAGTGAAACAGATTTCCAGAACTGTAAAAGAACAAATCTGTGCTGCTTTAAGTCACCCACTTTACAATGGTTTGTCCCAGCAGCCACAAAGAACAGACACAGTAGGATTCCTGTGGAGGGCATATGAAACCCTGAGACTGGCTGTGACCAGCTGCTGAGAAAGAGAGGGCGGAGAAAAGTCCAGGGACTATTACCCCAGCTGCGTGACTGAGGCGCTGGGGAAGGGAGGAAAAAAAGGGAGATCAAAGCAGGGAGAACCAGGGAGGCCAGGGAAAGCCAGGGACAACATCCTGGAAGCTGAAGAAACAGTTTTTCAAGGAACAGGAAGTGCTGGTGTAGTATTTGGGACAACTCAAGGTCACAGGAGATTTCTCTGGAAAGAAGACTTAAACTAAAAGGCCTTCAAGGATGAAGGTGGACTCTGCACTGGCCCAGCGTGGCAGCACAACTCACCACAGGGGGAAGGTCCTCTTCTTGTCCCGGCCCATGCGGTTCCTATTGATGGTGGTGGAACACGGCACAGCATCCAGATGATGGGAACTGTTGGGCAGGGTGGGGACCCACTGGCTGTTCCTCTTGGCCTTCTGTTCCCTGGGGAGCACAAGAAAAGACCTGGTTCGACTAGGAGTCCAAGTCTGCCCACAAGGCCTGTACTCATGCTCAGTGGACACTGTGCAGGCCTCCGGGTTCCTGATGAGGATCTCTGTGCACCCTTAGACCTGTGGGGCTCTGCTCCCCAGGCTCTTACTGGCACCTAGAGGTATCTGGACAAGGAAAAGAGCACAAAAGGATGCTGGACACCACCCAGGACACAAGTCAGCTGCTAACCCTTGGGTATGGCGTACTGCACTAGGCACTAGGCACGACCCCCACGACGGAATGTTCCTGATTAGGCGAAGGGGTAAAAGGGGGAGGCTTCCCAGAAGGGTGAACACTGGGTATGAATCTTAAACATGCAGTCAGGGTGCTCGGTGTGTTTAAGACAGCACAGGAGCAGGGGGGGTGACAGTGCTGCGAGAGGGGGAAGGCTAGAGATAAACAGGCCCCAATCACAAGGTCTCACAAACTGAGAAGCTGCCGGCTACTGTGGCTTTCCTCACGACAGCCTCTCTTGCCTTCTCCAGGTTATTCTTTTATCTTGCCTTTTCCTCTTTTACTTGGCCCAAGCTCACTCTGCAGAGCCAGTTTTTTGTCACTTTTCACTTTTACCTTTTCAAATAAACTTTGTCCCTGCTTAAAAAGAAAAAAAGAAACTACCCAGCAGGTGGCTGGTAGTCTCCAAAGGTATAGAAGGGAGAAACGTGATCAGATTCTGATGATGATGATGACAATGATGATGATTTTGAAAGGTTCTTACTTTGTTGCCCAGGCTGGCCCTGAACTCCTGGATTCAAGCAACCCTCCCACCTTAGCCTCCTGTGTAACTGGGGCTACTAGAAAGTACCATCACATCTGGCAGGCTGTGATTTTAAATGTGCCTGCTATACAAAGAGGGACTAGGAAAGGCTCTGGTCTCTGGCCTTCCAGAACAGTAGAAATGAGAAGAAGAATTAGTAAATATCTTCTAGGAAGTAACCCGAGTAATCCAAATAACTTATAGCCCATGAACGACTCACTCTCTTGTCTGAATTCTAGGTTGCTTTTGCTATTGGGAGATGCGAAGAACTATTTTACACTGAGGCTCCACGGCCAGGTTAGACAGACAAGTGCACTTAGGATCCCATAGTGCTATGTGTGTTCATCTTCCGTGGTGAGACCATTCGCAACATTCACCTTTATAATCCCACCACCTGTACATACAGTTCCTGCAATTACTGCCCACCACAGTTCACAGCAAGGGATGAGTTGTGGGACAACACCTCCAAGGAGGTGCCTGGGGAAGCAGGTTGCAGGCCTTTTTTCTTTCCACAAGTGGTAGAGGGCCCTTGGCTCTTTAACTCTTTTCTTTAAAAGCTAGGGCCATTTATACTTCCAACACTGAGGTCCAGGACCAAGGACAGGGGACAGGGAGGGATCTACAGTAACCAAGTGGCAAAGACTATAGTAAATCTCCTACAGTGCAGGACTTGCTCAATTTTATCATCAGCCTTGACCTGGAATATGCGGGGAATGTGGAATTCATATGCCCAGGGCCTAAGACTGGGAAGCAAGACCAGGGTTCTCCTCTCAGCCTACCTTAACAATGGTTTACTCAGAGCACAAAATTTAAGTAGCAAATTTCTAAGCCCTACCAAGTTCAAGTGATTTGACATCACTGGAGGAGGGCCTGAGAAGATGGGTTCTTTACAACTTCCACGGACGAGTCCAATGAAGCTGGGATGGATATCTTCCT
The DNA here is from genome assembly GCA_004365215.1 of Cuniculus paca. NCBI lineage: Eukaryota > Metazoa > Chordata > Mammalia > Rodentia > Cuniculidae > Cuniculus > Cuniculus paca. Next base: position 2,748 of record RJWT010051785.1, read on the forward strand.
ACAGCTTGTGTTAGGCTTCTGTCCCTCATCCTTCAAAAATCCTGCCCTATCTTGGTAGCAATCACTCTCATTCTAGGCCTAGGTTGCTCTGCCAGTCCCTCATCTGGTAGCCATCTCAAGTAAAGAATGCAAATTATGTTACAGATAACAGACACAGCCAAGTGTAAATAACATACTCAGCGGTACACAGAATTCGAGAATCTAAGTCATGAAATCCAATCTGGGCCTCACTATAAGATCTTCTCAAGAGCTCCAAGAAAGGGCATCCAGCCTCTGCCTGAACTGTGATATGGTAGGGAGACTGAGAGGGCCCTGGCAGGCTGAATGAGCAGCGTGGAGCCAGCCAAAGTTGCTTTGCTCAGAACTTGGCTAAACCCTACAACTATAATCCTACTAGGGTGACAGAATTCTGTTTCTTCAGCTGGTCCTCAGATGACATGATCAAGAAATTATTTACCAACCTATAAAAGGTTCTCAGCTCACATGTGTAAACTTAAAAGTACTGTCCATATGTACATAATTTCCTTCTGTGACTTCCCAGGAAGGTCTAACCATCCTTATGTTCTTACCACATCCCTTAGGGGAACAAGAATCTGATGAGCACACGTCTACAACAATGGCCAGGCTGGATGCATGCCACCTTTCTTGGGGGAGTCATCAAAACAATCCAACAGCAAAGTTGACAGAAAATCTGGAAAGAAATGATTTTCCACAACCACATCACTCTGACCAATAATCCTTTTTCCCCTTAGTGCTCCCTGGTTTTTGTGCATAGAAATGCAATTTTTCTTGAGAGCTAGATGCACAGAAGAGGTAGATACAATCTGGTATTCTGTATGTCTCTCTCAATAAGCCATGTCTCAGGGTTCTGCAGAGTTTACTTAATTATGACGTATAAGGTCACAGCTCAGTCCATTCAAGTAGGTGCATCCTGTAATAGCTGGCATTTCCCCAAGTCAGCACGCTCACTGGCTACATAGTTTCCTATACTATTCACAACTTTCCAAAGAGCATCACAACTTTCCAAACAGCATCTCTGTACATGTAATGAGTTGACTTACTTTGTACTGTTAAACTCTTTTTTCTTCTATGTGTTTGTTCTGAGACAGGGCTTTACTATGAGCTCAGGCTATCCTTGAACTTGCAATCTTCCTGCCTCAGTCTTCCTAGTGCTGGGATTATAGGCGTGCATGATTACACCAGCTTATTTTGAAATTATTTCTAGTTCTATCACACTTTTCCCAGTTCTTTATGTTGCTAGTTTTTAAGTGAATGGTAAAGCATTCCCCAGTGGGAAGAGCACTTTGTACTTAACATGCACAGGGCCCTAAAAAAATAAGATTACACATAAGGATAATCATTCTTCCTGTTGTTTGTTTTTCCCTTGTATTTTCCAGATGTGGGTCATCCATTTATTTATTTATTTATTTATTTACCTACTAGGGGCTGGGAGTGTATTTCAGTGGTAGAGTATGTGCTCATGAAGCACTGAATTCAATCCCCAGTACCATGAAAACAACAAAAAAACCGAACCTACTAGAGCAATGACGGCGAACCTTTTAAGGTTTTGATGATGCAAACAACCCACAACACCATGCTGCCATATGTCCACAGCTATTGTACTAGAATATCCAAGTTTTTTTCTTTCTTTTTTTTGTAAATCTAAATACATAGGCAAAGACAGCATTATCGCTCACTATCGATACTCTTAAAGGGTCTACATTTGTATACATTCAAATCCACTGCTTGTTTCTTTTGTGACTTTTATTCGTGACTTAATTTTCCTGGCATATGAGTCCTACTTTCAAAGCATTCCTCCTAATCGCTCTCTGAAACTCGAGATTTGGCTCTGTTTCTTAGGAATTCCAAAGACAGAGGAACTCAGCAAAGACTCAGCAAAGACAATTGTAAGCACCGTGAGTAAAGTGTTGAAAGCGAGTTCAATTCAACTTCACCCTAAGCTGTTTTTGAGTGTGACAGACATCCCGTCGTGTCCCTGGAGCATATCTGAGCCAAGAGCATGTTACCTGAGGTAGGTGGGGGGCTCCGTGCTGATGGACACAGCCTTGTACTTCTCATCATTGCCGTCAAGAATCTCTTCCACCTCAGAGGCTTTTAACAGAGTGACACTGGTGGCAAGGGTGGTATATCCATGATCTGTAAGTGGAGAGACACAACTGCGGTTACCCTGCTGGGGATGGTAGCAAACAGCAGCCAGCCAACTGGATACAGCACATCAAGTCCTCACATGCAGGAAGTAGGAAAAGCAAGGTATCGAACTTACTACTGCTGAATGCTGGCCTCTTCCAAACGGGCAATCTGGATGGAGGGCTTTATTTAGAAGTCCTATTAAGTAAAGCCTCCTTTGAGACTGACTTGGACTAATGTGCTCCAGAGCACTGGCTCAGGGACAGAGGAAATGCTCGGGGCAGCTGTAGCACCAGAGGCTACAGCACAGCCCACTAGGACTCAAGAAGCTCCAGAGGAATACCCCAGTGGGAAGAGGTCGGACACCACCGCGATCCACAACATGAAGCAAGGTGGGGAGATGGAATGAAAGATGAGTATTTTTCTTTTAAAACAAGAGCCCAGAGAGTTGGAAAGAGCTGCTTCACACCAAACAGGAATTCCTGTCCCCAAGTCAGTCTGGAGGTGCTATCTGGAAAACAGGACAGATTCTTGGCAACTTGACCCCTAGCTCTTCTCTTGGTCAAGTGCTGTTACCTGCCTGTGGGCCCAGTCTGGCTTCTCCTAGAGGAATCAACTGGTTATGGGAAAGGTATCTCCAAGGCATAAGGCAGAAGCATCACCAAGACTTCACCAGGGACTTGCAGAGGGGAAAGCAAAGCTAGGGAGTCACTGTGTTAGTGACTGGTGCTCCACTTGGGGCAGAAGGGGACACACAGGAAACTGTTTTAGTCAAGTGAGTGGAAATGTTATAGCAGTGGAAAAAAAGCAGCTCCGGCTCCTGCGTTAAAAGAACCCCTAGTCTGCCCACAGTGGACAAAGCCACAGCAGCACCTACAGACCAACCACACAGGACAGACTGTGAAACACCACACACACACACACACACACACACACACACACACACACACACAGGCACTCAGGCCCAGGGCAGCTCTCTTCAAGACGCCACTGCTAAGTGGGAAGCAGTTTTGCCAAATGGCACACTGCATCCATATGCAAATGTTCCCCTCGAAGTGTCTCCTGACAGAAGCATGTCTGAAGAACATCTTTGCCCTGCACAGAGCTGCCATGACCCCAAGCATGCTAGTTTCACTAGAGTCAGGCACTCACTAGCAAGCCCCAGGCACACAGCAGGCCCCATGCAGCAGGCATGCACATGAGCTCAGCACACTGGCTGCTAGCATGAAGTGCTATGGGATGGATGTGTTTTGAGAGGCAAGCAGTGAAAGCCCAAGAGGGGAGTGGGGGCTGGGGCCACCACCCACCGCTAGAGCTGCATGAAGGATGACTATGGAGACACACCCACGGCAGATGGTAGAGCATCGCAGCATTCCTAAAACGTTTTGAGACCAACATGTCTTCACAGCACCTGCTACTGTCCCTACTTGTGCCCGCTCACACACCCACTGGCCCAGCTGGAGATACCTGACAGTGGACCACAACGGCTCCCAGAACCATGCTCTTACCTGAGCCTCATATGTGTGCTCGAAGGCTGGCCCCACCCCTGGGACACTCCCTGCCTAAGGTCAAGGTTGCAGTGAAGACACTGGAGTGAAAACGTTTTATCTTCATGACATAAGCGAGTGGTTTTGAAACAGGTTTACAAACCCTCGTGAAGACGCACCCTTAGTGTTAGGTTTTGTTTTTTTACCATGTGACGATGCAACTATTTTCTTCCTCTCTTCCACAGTGGCTAGCCGCCTCCAGAGTGAGGGGTATCTCTTGTACAGAGAACCTCGGAACATACGGAGGTAGTTTCCCACCTATGAGTAAAGCAAGAAGGCTCATTATGAGGGTCACGTCTCCATGTGAAAGGGAAGGGTCCTCTTCAGCTGAATCTAGTGTCCAATAAACAGGCCTCAAGGTGGTCCCCAGGCGCCAAGCTTTTGGCACTAATAAAACACATTCTGCTAAGTCAAGAGTTCAACAGCAGTGCACATCTGGTCTACATCTGTGCATCCTGACAACAGAACCAAGTTCCAAAAGGCCTGACCAGATGTCTGCAGAGGAGGCCCTCAGAGCTTAGTAAGAAACCTCCAGAGCTTAGCGAGAAGATCATGGTGATTTTTGACTAAGGATTTCTGGCACTTTCCAGAAATACAAGGCTTCTTTGACTTTCTTTTATCTCAAGAAGCAGACTTTGATATTTTTACGATGTAATAAACACCAAAAAGGTCTTCTAATTTTAGACAGATGCATGATAATTTCCCCCGTGCCCTGTGTTGCTTTCTTTAGTAACAAAATCCAAACCAGGGACACAAAGGAATTTTTCCCAAAAGTCTAAAGAGCACTTATTGGAGATCACTAGACTGCCATATAAATCATCACTTCCCCAAACAATAGTTTTGGTTTTTTTGCACCAAATACTGAAAGTACATTGTTCCTCATGAAATGAAAGCTAGTCCTAAGGTTTTTATAAAGACATCCCATGGTCTCATTTGCTTTTCAGAAATGATCACTCCAGAGTCACATTGTGCGGCACAGTCATTGTGGATGGGGTGCCAGGTGGTGGTGATTCTACACGTGACCTGGAATTATTTTCTTTTGTGTCTCTTTACTACTCTTTTGATATCTGTGAACTGTGCCCTATAAAGGATCACTTCCATTACTTTTCCCATTTTATCTACCCAGGATACTACGCATTTATTAAAAGTCTGCTTCTCCATTTCTCACTAAGGAAAGTTTTATATGATTAACAACCAGAGCTAATGAACACAATGAGAGAAGAGCAGCCACAGTAATCCCTCATATGCCATGTAGAGAGTACAGACCCCTCATTGCTACTTGGTGTATGTATCATCACCAGCCAAGGGTAAAAATACACTTTTCATTAGGTTTTGAAACGAAATTGAAGGCTCGGGCATAGTGGCACATGCTTGTAATCCCAGCACTTGGGAGGCTGAGACAGGAGGATCGCTGTGAAGTCAAGGCCAACCTTGGCTACACAGTGAGTTCAAAGCTAGCCTGAGTTACATTGTGAGACCTTGTTTCAAAAAAAAAAAGGTAAGCAACAAAGAAGAAAAGAAATTGAAATACTGGCCTCCATCCATACCACCAAGGCCCTGCAGGGTTCTTAGATCCCAGACCTCTCCCAAGGTCCTTTGAGAACTTAGGACACTGAGGCTTGCTTTCCTAGCTTTTCCCAGCCTTAGTCCTCTCTGGATCCCGGTTTTCTGAATATAAAATAAAGATGCTGAATTTGGGGATTTCATAGGGTCTGCTCAAATCTATGACTCTGGCTTGGTAAATCTAATTGCCTGCAGATACTGGGGAAAGAGTGATACATGGCAACTACAGATGTACTCCCAAGGCAGCTCGTGGATATCATACAGAAGCACTGTCTGTGTTGCTATGGCCAGCCTACCTCTGGGAATAGAGCCCAGGACCATCCATCCAATTTCGTCACAGAAGCCACTGAACAGAAATAGTGCTATGACCTTGAGCCATTCCCTAACTCCCAAAGGTGTGATGATTATTAAGCAAGGCCCCAGAAAGCCAACTGCCTCTCCATTTTGGTCTCAGAATGACTATTCTCACTCATCAGGGAGGGCTAGGAGGGAAGAGGCTGAAAGAGAAGACTAGTTAGCTTTCTAGAACCTAAGGAAAGATCTTACAGACATTTAATCTAAACATCTCATTATACATGAGATAAATGACACCAGCTGGGGATATAGCTCAATGGTACAGCATGTGCATGGCATGTGCAAGGCCCCTGGATTTGATACCCAGCATCACCATTCCTCCCCCCAAAAAAAGTTGTGTGTGGGTGGTAAACATGGTAATCCCAGCACTCTAGGAGGCTGAGGCAAGATCACAAGTGCAAGCTCGGCCTATGAAATTTAGTGAGACTATCTCAAAATAAAGGTCTGGGGATATAACTCAGTGTGAAGGTTCTAAATTCAGTTTCCTATGTAGGGAGAGAAAAAATTAAAGGGTGCAAGACAGCCTCCCAAGGTTCTTCCCACCTGAACCTGTGCTGTTTCTCATTTCTTCCACCAAATGCATGAGTGCTTTCTTTTCAAAAGCACCACTCACTCAAATAGATTACTTTTCTACTGATTAGATCAGGTACAGGGTTCTTCAAACAAGCTGCCCAATATCACATACTGAAACTCCTCCTTTTATAGCCTACATTTAAGTAGGTGCCTACTGGCTAATGACCATTCTGAGCTGTAGCAGATGGATCGGTACTGGCTCCAAGTCCCCAGCACAACCAGTCATCTTGGAACAGTAGCATTTAAGTGATAATGTGAAAATGTTATTCCATCCTGCCCTTTTTTGTGTTATAAAACTTTTATTAAAAAAATGGCAGCAAAGTTCTGATACTACTGACATCATTGGTTTCATAACTTGACCACAGGTAAGACAGGAATCATAGAGTGTCCTGAAAACTTCAGGGCGACCATTACAAGTTTCATTCAGCATGCTCTACTCAACTGTCCAAAACAGAAACAAAACACCTGAATGAAATGTTGGAGTACGACGCTGAAAACTGATGCACGGAGAGGTGATCCTTGGCATTCTGCAAGGCAAACTGTCCAGGGCTGGCACTTACCTCCACACATGAGCAACTCTATTGCTTGGCATTTTGCACATTCGGATTTTATATCCATAGTTGTTTAAACAAAGAAAGATAAACAACTTGAGTACTGCTGTCAGACCTAAAAAGGCTAGTTTAAAATAATCTCCAAAAGCTTAGATACTCAGTAAAAACCTACACTGAAACGCCGACTGTAGGGTTTTCCTAAGGTCAACTGTCAAAAATCAGTTTATTCAACCAAACGCTTCTGCTTCTAGACAAAGATTAAAGATTTTTAGAATCTTCCCCTGTAATAATTCAGAATCAGTTCACCAATATCCAAAGTGTCAATTGCTTCCGAATTGCAGAAAGCTCCAACCACTGGGAACTTATCCACCCCAAAGCAAACATCCTTCTCTCAACTTATTCCTTCCGATAAACAAAGACAGAAACATCTCCACCGCCCACCTCAGAGGCAAAAAACAAAAACCTGAGGCTTATAACTGGAAATTTCAGGACCCCCTAGGGAGGGACTGAGGGTGCACCTGAGATTTGCAGCACCCAAAAAGGTTCAAGAGCAGTAATGCAACCCGTCCCCCTCTGTTCCCCCGAAGAGCCACAGAGGATAATCGGACACCCCATTTTCTTTGCGTCTGGCTGGAGTTGTACCAATTCACAACGACACAAGCGGCACCCTAAACCCCGGGCAGCACGTGAGTCCCGGATCCCCGAGGTTCTGGTCACACCCCGCCAGGCCACGCCCAACGGGGCACGCGCCCACGCGCCCGCTCGCCCGCCGCCGCCGCGATGAATGGAGACGCGCGCTCCTGTGCCCGGCGCGCAGGCCTGCCCCGGGGCTCCCGTCGGGCCGCAGCCTGAGAGGGTGAGAACGCGCCGGGGGCTACCTCGGAGCCGATCATGTAGAATTCACCGTCGTCCTCCAGCTGGAACTTGACGGGCTTCTGCCCGAAGGTCTTGCTCAATGCCATCATCATCATTGCGGCAGAGGGCTTGGGGGGCGGCCGAGGCCCGGCTGTGAGGGCTCAGGAAGGCTGAGGCAGGGCTGGAGGGCACCGGGCGGAGGAGAACCGAGGCCAAAAGGCAAAGGCTAGGCCTGGATGACGACGGCGCCACCACCGGGATCCACAGCTGCCACCGCGACGACCAGGCCTCCCTTAGTGCGCATGCGCG
>RJWT010051786.1:0-10660 GCA_004365215.1 Cuniculus paca
ACTTTAGGATTTATTTCTGTCTCCACAAGGGGAAGACAGCATACTTGACAAGGGTGCATATATATTATGTACTTAAACATGATAAAATATCTCTTCCTAAGAGGAGAACTGGACTTTCAGGCATAATCAAAAATGAATGTGTAAAAAGAAAACCATCCCAGTTACAGCCCAAGGGTTGTGAAAAATAGTGAATTACCACCTCTCCAGTGACTCCTTTCCCTGAGGTATGGTGACCAGAAGGAGGGCCAGGATTGAAAAGAAGGACAGGGAGACTTGTGCCAGTGTCTAACAATTGGCTGGTTTCTTTTCCTCCTATAGTCATGATTATGCAGGGCTCCTCCATGGAGATGACAGTCCGGCCAGAGGGAGAGAGCAGAGTGCCCTGGGGCCCATCAGTGCTGCTGGACCAACTGATAGGATGGGCCCAAACTCTGGGGCCTTGGTCTCAAAGGGCAGTCTGACCTCCAGTGGTCACCTTTGCAATCAAGGCATGGTTTAGGATTATTTTATTATGTTTTTCATTTCTTCTTTTACCTGAGATGTATTTCTGTTCTAATTTCTTTTATAGCTTCATGAAGTATCTTTACTTCAGTTGGTGGCATCACTGCAGAAACTTTTGGTGTACCACTCCTGATCTCTTCCATGTTTTCATCTTCTGGACTTGCTCTGCTTGGGTTGCAGCCCAGGGACTACCTTTTGCTTCTTCATCTTGACATTTTCCTGGGTTCTTCCAAATAAGAAGGTAGTGCAGTCCCAGGTACTTCCCCCTTTGGCTACAATTTCTCTGGAGTGTGACTGTTTGGTTCTCCTGGCCAAAATGACTATGAATATCCTGTGGTGGTCACTGGGTGTACTTGTGCAGGGCCAGCTTCTGTTTTCCCTAGCCTTTGCTGACTACCTGGGGTGGAAACATCCCGAGGGTTGCTGGAGTGTGCACAGGGTCAGGGCCAGCTGCTATTTCCCTACAGAGCTGGTTACCTGTGGGCAATGTCTCCTGATAGCTGTTGGAGTGCATGCAGGAGCAGGACCAGCTGCTGCCTTTTCACCTAGCTGGTTACTGGCAGGCAGTGCCTTCAGATGGCTACTGGAGTGCACATGGGGCCAGGGTCTCAATATCACATCTTTTTTATCCATTCCTCAGTTGATGGGCATTTGGGTTTTTTTCCAAAATTGGATGTTAATTGCTGTTATCAGTTTGATATTTAAACTTACTCTCCTATTCCGTAGGTTGTATTTTCATGTTGTTGGTTCTTTCCTTTGTTTTGAAGAAGCTTTTTAATTTGATTTAATTTAATCCTATTAGTGTCCATTTTTGTTCTTTGATTCCTTTTCTTTAGGGTCATATAAAATAGGTAACTATCCAGACCAATTCCATGGAGCTTTTCACTTATGCTTTCTTGTAGTATTTTTTTCTTTGTGAGCACACTCAAAGATAGTTAAAGAAAAAAAATAATAAGCTAGACCTCATTAAAATATAAAACATCTATTCCATGAAAATTCTGCCAAGAGTTTAAGAAGAATAGACTGAAAAGAAATGTTTTCAAAAGATGTATCTGATCAAATACTTAACCAAAATGTATGAAGATAGCAATAATATTAAGAAAATGAGCAACTCAGTGTAAAACTGGGCAAAAGACATAACCAAACATTTCATAAAAGATATATAGAAAGCAAGAAAGAATGAACAAACAGCAACTTCATAAATCATTAGGTAATTATAGACAAAAAGAAAAAGATATAACTATACACCTACTAGAATAGACCAAATCCAAGCCAGTAATGACAGCAAATGCCAGTGAGAATGTAGAAGAAAAGAAACTTTCATTCTTTACCAGCACCAATACTAAATAGTCCAGCCACTTTCAAAGATAGTTTTTGATATTTTCTTATAAAATTAAATACAGTAGTACCTCATTTCACAAACTTAATTCTTTCTATAATTCTGGTTACAAACCAAGTTGGATGAGAACTAAATCAATTTAATGATTACATTCAAGGCTCACCTATACATGATTCAGCAGTTAAGTTCCTTGGTACTGATATTAAAAAAAAAGAGTCGCAAAGATATGTGCACTCAGAAATCGGCCCATAGAACTTTACAGCAGGTTTATGTATATTCATCAAAACCAGGAAGTAACTGAGATGTTCTTTACTAGGTGTATGTGTAGACAAACTGCTACATCCAGACAATGTACCAGCAACTCATTCAGTGACAAAAGAAAATGAGATATCAATCCCTGAAAAGGCAAACATGAACCTTAAATGTATATTACTAAGTGGAAGAAATCAATCTGAAAAGTCTATTTATTGTATGATGTTTCCAAATCTTGTGACATCTTGTATCTGACAAACTATGCAAAAAGTGAGGAAATCAGTAGTTTCTAGGAGTTAGAAGAATGGAAAAAATAAATCAGGAGAGTACATAATTTTGATACATGTATATAACACATTTTAATTTTTTATCCTTTCCTTTAATCCACTGTCTATCTCTTGGCCTCTTCCCACTTGCAAAAGATCAATCTTTTTATTTCCTTTTATCTGTCCTTTGTTTCTTTTTATTTATTCATTTGGTTTTTCATTTCAAAAGTCCATATGATATTTCATTTTCTGGGTCTGATTTATTTTACCTAATATTATGGTTTAAGAGTACATTTATTTCCCTAAAATGACTCAAATTTAAAATTTTTAAGTCACTGAAACTACTCAGCATGATATATTTGGCAATATATATAGATTGTCCTTTCATGACAATGAACTCTAATGTAAACTACAGACTTTGGGTGACAATGACCTCACTGTAGGTCCATATTGCAATAAATGTATCACTTTGGTGGTGTGTGGTACATTACTATTAGGGAAGACTATATGCACTGGGGGAAAGGAGAATATTGGGATTCTATAATTTCTGCTCAGTCTTACTGTGAAGTTTTCTGAAAAATAGTTTTGTTTAAAAACAAAAATCATCCCACTCTATAGACTTTGCAACTAAGTGCAATTGTCCTATATAATCTGGAAAAGAAAGTATTCTCAAAGTATATTGCTTATCAAATATTTCAGCAGCCCACGGACAGGGTCTAAATTTGAAAGTGTTTATCTTGTGGCTAGATGATAATTTCTGAGTCAAAACCTTAGCAGGGAACACACAATGTATTCAGAATTGTGGGATTGTTTTAAGTATTTGGGGTATTTACACTATTATTGTCAGAGTTAAGAGGATCAACAGGAAACAACATATTATACAGACTGACAAAAACAGTAAATTATAGCATTAGCACATATAATATCAAAGGAGCAAATGGTATCCACTGTTCTAAGAATATGATAAGACTTACAACTATAGGGGAGAGTCGTTTAACTGGATTTGTGGTCTTCAGCAGAGGAATATAACCATTAGTGAACTGCAGATTGATGTAAGAAGAAAAGGTGATACAATCCCATTTTTTTTTTTTACTGAATTTGCAATCTTCTAACATCTCCCAAATTCAAATACTGATCAAGAGCAAAGGATTCTGCATAGTTTAGTACAAACTTTCTCCTCCAGTGTTTCTTGTTCCAGTAAATGAATCCTGGAGTCTTTTTCTCACAAGCTTATACTTTATCTACTGCTGGTTATTACTGATTTAATGTCTTAAATGTATCTAATTTATTCCATTTCCAATGTACCATTATAGTCCAATGTTTACTTTTTTTATCTGTATTATTTCATAAAGCTGCCAACTTGTTCCCCATACCTAATTTGTTCTCTTTAAACTATTTTCTGAACAACATTCTAGATCTAGATGATTTCTAAACTTAAAATTCAAGCATATGGTACTGAATGATATATGTTTTCAGGATAAAATAAAATGAGTAAAATTGGTTTGTAACCATTTTTGATCTGGTACTTCCTTTCATCTCTGGCTTTATTTTTCACTGATTTCTCTCGCATTGACTTTGAACATACACACTTCCTACAGAGTCTGCTAAAGCATCTGCTTATTCATCTTTGGGTCTTTGTACATGTTGTTTCTTTTGCTTTGAATAATCTCTTTTCTTACTTGAATTCAACTCCTCATTTTCTACTTGTTCCTCACATTTCAGTATCAACAACACAGTTTTCTTTTACCCCTGAAATAAAACAGATTTGATTGTTAAAAACTATCATAGCTCCCTGTAATCTTCCTTCTACATATATTTATTAAAGTGTGAAACTATTAACTATTTGAGTAAATACATCACTATGTGTAATGGTTTAGTTCTAAAATGTCCTCAAAGCCTTATGTGTTCATTGGGAAACCTATTGGAAGATGATTGGATTATTGGGACAATACAGGTGACTTCTTAATAGACAGGTCTGGTCCTTAGAGGTGGTCACTGTGGGCATAGCCTGGGAGGGTCTATCTCCCTTCCTGGTTTCTCCTTTCACTCGCTTTGCTTCCTGTCTTCCATGTCCTAAACATCTCTGCTCTGCTGTGACTCTGACATGCTGTTTCTTCTTTGGAGTCTTAAGATCCTGAACTGAAACACAAACCAAAATAAACCTCACTTTCCTTAAATTGTGGCTGTTGATTGCTTTGTTCCAGCTATGCAGGAAATCACTGAGACATGATGTTTTTAAAGCCACACATCATTTGGAATTTTTATATTTTAAACTAAAGAAAAGAAAAATGGAGGTAAGGGTGTGATCTGCTAATTCATAGAATTTAAATGTCTAAGATTAGTATTATAAATATTCTTTGACCAAGACCTAAAGTGATATAAATCCCTTTTGTGGTTCTGGCCACCTTATCAAAAAAGAGCCACTCCTTTAACATATTTTCTCAGCAACTCCTTGGTCTATATAGTCTGTTTTTTGGAACCAGTTGTAAAATGAGAATCCATTTTTGGAAAGTTGTGAAAAGAAAACAATGATAATAAATCAGTATAAATGATTGCTACTGAAGCTCCAGCCAAAATCATCTTACATCTCATTAGTTTAGACCCTGTGGTATACATATTCAAACAAATCACCTGTAGAATATACAGATATTCATTGTATGTTATATGCATATTTCTATGGCTCTAAAAGAAATTGCCACAAACAGTAACACACACACAAAAAAATGTAGCTTGCTTTCTTTATTATTTTACTGATTTGAAGGGGAGCATGGATACACCAAAATCATGCAGATGGCAGACCCCTGTGCTTCCTCTAGGTACTCTATGGAGAATAAGTTTCTTGTAGCTTGTAAAGTTGCACTTCTTACTTCTTTGAGTCTGTACAAAGTATTTTTTATTGATTTAAATTGTGGTATCTTTGTTTCACCAAATGTAAAATAATACAAATAAAGATCTTCTGTTTTTGGATATTATAAACAAAACTGAAAAATATTAAATATCTGCAGTGAAGAGTAGAGAATTCAGGCAAATTGTGTCACTGTAGAGAAGACAAAACAACCATCAAAAAAATTTAAATTACTTGAAATTTTAAGAAAAGATAGATTTTGTCATCAGCTAAGTATAATTGACTTCTCTTTCTTTAACTTGTAAACAAACTATTGTAAAACCAAGATGTTTCAGTCAAATGATTGAATTAATGGAAAGCTAGAATTTTAATGCTCAGAAGGTTAAAGGATTCTAGTAGCAGTCTAATTCTTCTTTAAAATTCTTAACCTGTTTAACTGTCTTAATGATTATACCAATTGTCTCCTCAAATATCACTAGGAAAAATTTCCCCCTTTCATATGCAGTGATATTGTGCATGGCAAATTCTGTACAACTCAGTAGTATGTCATTTTTATAATGATCTACTCAATTGATTAAAATACACAATCATTTTCTGGATACTTTTGTATTTGTGGATACTTTGGTATTATGACATGTAACTTTTTTACTATCCCATTCTAACAACTGAGTATACAACAGGCCAAATTATTGTGGGATTGTAAGTGTACAATTTAAATTTGCAACATTATGACATTTTTAGTTTCTCTTCCATGTTTCCTTTTATTTGGTCTCTATACAGACATTCAGATTCAGTAGAACTCTCTGCCTTTGTGAGACAAGATATGTCTTGGAGTTATGTTCTTGGTTTATTATGTCTTAATTTTCATTTCCTTTGGAATTATAAATTGTACTGCAGGTCCAGCTTTTGTACTGATAGTACCTGACTTTACTTCCACATTCTTAAGTAGTTAGAATAGGGAAATTATTTCTCAATAAATTTTAATTTAATAGTATGTTTGTGATACTTATGCATGGAACACAAATAAATATATTTCACAAATAAGGAGAGGGAGAAAACTAACTGATGGGGATATAGATTTAAAAACTATGTTTTTAAACATAGGGCATGGTGGCTCATGCCTGTAATCCTAGCACTCGGGAGGCTGAGACAGGAGGATCGTTGTGAGTTCAAGACCAGCTTGGGCTACAAAGTGAGCTCAAGGCCAGCCTGAATGGCATAGTGAGACCCTGTCTTAAAAAGACAAGGGCTGGGGATCTAGCTCAGTGGCTTAAGTGCCTGCCTGGCAAGCGCAAGGTTGTGAGTTCAATCCCCAGTGCCGCAAAAAAAACTATGTTTGCTATAATGCACTTCATGTTTATAATAAAAAAAACTGCACATTAATTTTTAAAAATACAAAAATAACGAAAAAATACCATTTCTAAAATTGAAGATAAACTAAAATAATCTAATTATACATAAATTGGTTAAATAACCCACAAAGGAGAAAAACATTAATATCATTTTTAGGAAAATATTTTGACAAACAGATATATTTTAAAGTAAAGCAAAAACAACAAAATAGACCTGGGGAGAAATATCTTCAAAATTCTAAAGTCACTAATTTTATGAACAGACATATTAACATTGTTAAAATGAACAGGTGATATGTATATAGATTAAACAGTAAAATATTACTAAATTATGCTAAATATAAAATACTAAGATATTTGACATAATGTTGAAGAAATGTAAATTTTATTTTATTTTATTTATTTCAAAGAGAAAAAATAGAAATGAAAATAAAAGAGTTTCAAACCAGGCTCATAAGAGAGTAACAATAATTAACACATTGCATAATGTTATGTTCACAGTAATTACTCAGGGTACAAGATATAGGCATATGAAATATTGTCCAAACAATATTACCACAAACCTTTCTTTTCAACAAACTAAGAGAAAATAACTGTATAACTATCTTAACTATCTTGTGTATATGCAATTTTTCCTCTTTCTTCCTTTCCCTTTTCCCGCATCAGTTTCTCTTTTCTTTTGAATAGATTCTTTCCAATTCACAATATTTATTGTACATTTTGTATCTTTTGTAATCATTCAGCTTCTCACACTAGTGAGACAATATGATGTTTACACATGTGGGTATGATTTATTTTTACTTATGAGTATGATCTCAAGTGGCATCCATTTACCAATAAAGTTCTCAAATTTATCCTTCTTTATGGCTCAGTCATATTCCATTATACTAAAAAAACTTTTTTATCCATGCCTCAACTGATGTGCATTTGGGTCATTTCCAAGATTTAACTATTACCAATTGTGCTGCTATAAACACAGATGCACCTGTATTTCTGTGTTATGATGTTCTAAGTTCTTCTAGGAAGATACTCAGAAGGGGAACAGCTGGGTGCAATGGGACCCCTAACCCTAGTTTTTCAAGGAATCTCTATACTGATTTCCACAGTGGTTGCACCATTCTACACTCTCACCAAAAGAGGAGAAGATTCCTTTCCCCACACCCCACCAGCATTTGTTATTGGTTGATTTCTTGATGATAGCCATTCTTTCTGGAGTAAGATGGAATCTCAGTGTTGCTTTAATTTACATTTCTTGTATGACCAATGTTGAACATTTTTTTCATACATTTATTTGCCCTTTGTCTTTCTTCATCTGCAAAGTATGTATTCATCTCAGATGCCCATTTTTGGATTGGGTCATTGAATTTGAGATGACTGATTTTTTTCAATACATTATATGTTCTAGATATAAGTCCTTTATCTGAGAGACACTTATAGTTTTTTCCCACTCTGTGGGTTGTCTTTCGGCTTTTTTGTGATTCCCTTCATTTTGAAAAAACTTTTGAATATTATACTACAAAGCTACTGTGATAAAATCATCATGGTATTGGCAAAAAAAAAAAAAGACCTGAGGATCACTGGAACAAAACAAAAGATGTGGACACAACTACAAATACACTCAGCCACCTTATCTTTGGAGCCAGACATGTTCACTGGAAGAAAGATAGCATCTTGAATAAATGATGCTGGAAAAACTGGCTTTCCATATGTGAAAGACTGAAACTATACTCATACCTATCACTGTGCACTAAACTAAAGTCAAACTGGATCAAAGATCTAAGTATTAAAACAGAAACACTAAATCTACAGGAAGAGAAAATGGGTAGAAACCTTAAAGACATAGTTTTAGGCAGAGACATCATGAACAAAACCCAGACCTCATGGTAAATACTACAAAGAATTAAAAAATGGAATCTGATCTTATTAGAAATATGAATGTTAGGTAAGCACCCAGTGCAAGTGGAGTGAACCAGCCACATCTGCCTCCAGCTGACAGTTGTCACCATCAGGATTGCTTCCTGTGAGCAGCCAGGGTAGCAGAGAGAAATAGCCAGATATGCTTTCTGCTGGCCACCACCATTGGAAGGTTTTCTTTCTGCAGGCAGCTAGCACAAGGAAGGACACACAGTCAGGAAAGCCCAAAGCACCCAAAGGCCACCACTGGAGATCTTGCTTCCTTCAGGCAACCAGCACCCACCAGGAGAATCAGACAAACACACCCCTGCATGCCTGCCACCATCGAGGGAGTCCCAGTCTAGACTCATAGGATGAGAGAAGCAGCCCCAGCACCACATACCCCTGGCTATTGGGGAAGACCCAGTGTAGCTGCATGGGTCTGGAGAATCCTGTCTCAAGCCCTGCTACCTCTCTATAAACCTGGGGTCAGAGAAACTCAGGTGCCTGTCCTATTCCCCTACAAAGTGGAGGGGCAGCAAACATAGGAAATGCCTGGGACCCCACAATAGGCTTGTTAGAAGGAACCTAGGAGAATATCAAGACAAAGGGGTAAAAGGCAATCTCAGACCTCCAGCCCTCATAGAATAAGCCTGGGAGATACAGTCATGGAAGAAAATGCAAGTCACACAGAATAAGTCTGGGAGACACAATCATGGAAGAAAGTGGAAGTCACAGATCTGAAATCACCAAGAGGATAGCAACTGAAGTAAAGAAACAACATCATGAGACTGTAAAAGTAATCAGATCAGAAATAATCTCTGAGGTAAAAGAAGAAATCACAAACATAATGAAAGAATTGCTGAGCATATCCAAAGAAGACATAGTTTAAAAAAAAGAGGAGCATAGGAAAATGATAGAAACCTTGCATGAACAATATAGAAAGGAATTACAATGCATGAAAAACACTCAAAGAAATATCCAGGGACTTGAAGAGTCCATGGAAAGCTGGCAAACTGCTAGAAACAGACTGAAGATAGACTTTCAGACCTTGAAGACAGGATTGCAGCAAGCAATTGTGAAAGGAAAGATCTCTTAAAAATAACAAGGAACCAAGAAATAACAATTCAACAGCTGCAAGGTGATGAGAAGAAAATTTAAGAGTGATAGATATCAACAGAGAAGCAGGGGTCAACACAAATGAAATAAAAAGGCTATTTACAGAAATAACAGCAGAAAACTTCCCAAACATGGGGAAAGGATCTGGCATGCAGATAAGTGAGGAGTTATCTGGCATGCAGATAACTCCAAATAGCCATAACCAAAGTAAATCTACACCAGACACATAATACTTGAGATGCCAGAAATTCACCACAACAAGAGAATATTAAAAGCTGTTAGAGAAAAGAAACATATAACCTATAAAGGAAAACCTATCAGAATCATGACAGACTTCTCAACACAAACCAGCAACTGAAGAAGAGCTTGGAGTGAGGCATTTCAAATCCTGGAAGAAAACTTCCAACCCAGACTGATGTACCCTGCAAAAGTATCTTTCAAAATTGATGGAAAAATAAGATGCTTCCATGATAAATAACAACTGAAGGAGTTCATAACCAACAAAGCAATTCTACAGAGTGCTGAAGGATATTCTAGAGAGAAATAAAGATGGCCATGATTCCAGAAACAGCAGCAGTGCAGGATCACCAAACAAGACAGGTAATTGAATGTAGGAGAAAAGTGGAGGGGCAGCAGCAGGAGGATAGCATGGCAGAGACAAACCAGTGTGCTGTTGTAACAATTAATGTAGGTTCCTTCAATTCACCAATAAAAAGAAACACAGGGAGAGTGGTTAAAGAAACAAATCCATCAATACACTGAATACAAGAAATGCATTTAACTTGAAAGGAAATTCACAGACTGAAAATTGAAAGTGAGAAAATAATTGTTCCATGCAACAGGAGACCAGAACAAAGAAAGGGTAACTTGCCCAACAACTGCAGAATGGGTAAGAATGATATGGTATTCTCATACAATGGAAAGCTGCCCAGCTCTAAAGTAAGGATAATCTTGAGGCTCTTGTAGGTAAGTGGATGCAACTGGAGATCATGTTCATGCATGAAAAGGTTTGAATTCATACAAGTGAACTCTAGCATAAAAAACAAAAGGATTTAGTGGGATCCAAAAAGCACAATAGATATTATGAAAGTGA
>RJWT010051787.1:0-10649 GCA_004365215.1 Cuniculus paca
GGTTTATTTAGCTTACAGTTTTTGGTGGTTTCAGTCCATAATCAGCTGGCTCCAAGGCAGAGTGGCATGGCACTGGGGCACCACTTTAAGGCAGTAGCAGAGCAAAAGAGAGCAAAACACAAACCTCATTTCTACCCTCAAATTGTACATAGGCCACCCCCACTCCAGGGCAGGTGTAGCACTCACAAAATCTCCTTGCCCTCCTTTGCACAGGATGAGGATATTTACAAAGTAAGAACCCTGGCTCCCTGCTGAGTCTCTCAGTTAACTTCTAAACTGCTCAAGTTGACACAATGTATCAACCATAACAGGAGGAGATTGAGCCCTGCTGTTGCTGTCTTGAAATTCCTAATAATTTTAACTTTAAACTTGTTTTGTAAGTGAAATCTAAGATGCCAGCAACCTGTGCATGAGCTGAGGCGGTAAGTGCAATGTGCACACTGCTGGTTTGCAAAAAGCACCTGCAATACCTCCTGACTACAGAGTCACTCAAGGAAAATACCAAGGAGATTAGGACTCAAGGAAATACCAACCATGTGTATAACACTGATGACTGATGACTTCAAGAAACTGCACTTTCTATTTAAAAAAGAATGTTTCTCTTTTGAAAAGACAATGGTATTCTAAGACACATGGGCAACGAACAACAATTTTTTGTCCATTCTTGTATTACCTCTATGTGTGAGCTAACCGCTTATGATAAAGATAACACAGAAAGTGGCTTTACCTTCATCCTTTCTATACTCATCAATAAACTAAAAGCAGAAAGTGTTCCTAGAATGTGCACACTATTAATAAATGAGGTTAAAACATTTTTATCTTTTTTTGTTTTTCAATTTTTCCATTGTTCTTTCTGATGAGAACAAAATGCATATGTGTATACAAGCTATAAAATAGGAATTGTCTAATTTTGGTAATTTACATTTCCAAGTAAGGTTGGCATTGGAAAACATAAAAGTAAACAGAAATATTCATACTGGTAATTTAAAATTTTCTTTTTTCTTTTCTTGGGATGTCATTAAATAGTGAACAAAAAAACTGTGACAAGTTGAGAGACAGACCATGGAGGAAAAGAGAAAGCTTTACATATTAGTATCTTTAATGGTACTTTTGTTACTCCTCTTTCAAACAAAGAATCTTGAATTTTCATTTTGTACTAGGCCTGTAAATTGCGTAAGTCAGTTTCCCCATCTAATTCTATTCTCTTTTCTGTAGTTGTTGGCTGGTTTGCTTTGCAGAACTATTTGTTTTTTAACAAATGTGTTCTCAGGGAAGGAGAACTCTGCTATTGAACTGACTTTCTTTTCTGATGAAGATCTTCACTTTTAAAGCAGAAAATTATAAAACTAAATGATTTGAGGTTTTCCCACTGCCCACCTAGGTCATGTAAATGTTTGAGGTTTTATTTTTCCATGCCCTCTGGGAAGTCCAATGACCAACACATTTTTGCATAAACATAAATGATATATTTATCTTTGGGTTCCTCTTTCTGTGGCTCTTGAATTAACACTTGGGTGGGGGCTCTTTTTACACCTTACCTCAAATTCATACTCAGTTTTTCAATTCGTATTAACCATGACCTGCAAGACTTTGAGATAGAGCTGTTGTGAAAGGAAGGAAGATGTTGTGTACAGAGGTGTCATGAAACAAGTGAGCTGGAAACACCATAGAGATTGTACAGGTAAACATTCTAACTTGACTCAAGAGTGAGGACAAGGAATTATCAAAATATAACAATTACAAAATGTAAAATACATTAAAAAATAGGTGATTAGACTACAAAGTGATGGGCTGAAAGTAAAGAGAATACTGAAGCTTCTAAAAATTGTTTTGAGAGCAGATTTGGAACATGTATTTTGGTGAATAAAATGCAGCATTCAGAGAAACTGAGACACCATTAAGAGGAACTGAGACCGTGACTGAGAAGGAGCTTTTGGATTATGTTGTCAGTCTGTCTCTATTTGTTCTGATTGCCCAAGACAAATTTCTGATACCTTAGACTCCTCCACTCAATCAAATACTTTCACTGCGCTTCCTACAAAACAAGTTTCGAACTCCTTCCCTCTACTACGGTAGCTCTGCACTCCTTTATCTATCCTAGGTGACAGTGACGGCACCTGCCACTTGTTACCAACCAATCTCTCCTACCTTGGTTATCTTTTACACAGCCACAGACGGACCTAACTGAAGAACAAATCTGCATATGTTGTTGATTTAAAATTTCAGTGACTCTTTGCAGTCACAAGACAAAACTCTTGAATAGAGCACCAAGGTTTACTGGGTTCTCATCCTTTCCAGACTGATGAATTTTCCATTAAAGATAATTTTATTCTGCAAATATACTACTAAGTTGCTTGTAATTTTTGAACACAATTTGTTGTTTTGTATCTCTGCACATGATCTAGCTCATTCTAAAGTCTTTCTCTGCATTCCTTAGCCCATCTTCTCTGTGTCTAGTTTCCCAACTGTTTTCTTTTCTTCCTCTTTCTGTTCCATCCTGTTTTCTCCTCCTTCCTCCTGATCCTAATAGTTAACATTTATTAAATACTTACCATCTTTTAGGCATTGTGCTTAAGATTTCACGCATTTAATCCTCACAACAAATTTCTGAATTAGGTTTAATTGAATTTTACAGTTATTCCCATTTTCAGGGCTGGAAGATAGGTCAGAGAGTTTGACTAACTAAAGTCATATACCTACTGGGCTGAGGATATAGCTCAGCGGCACAGCACCTGCCTGGCAAGCATAAGGTCCCGAGTTCAGTTCCAGGTATCCACCCCAAAAAAGTGGGGGGAAAAAGATAAAATCATATACCTACTAATCATGACATGGATTTGCACTCAGATTTCTCTGGCTCCATATGCCAACACTTTCTTGTATGCTCTCTTCCAGGAAAATGTCACTAAAAATTTCCCTGGGTTGAGTGTGGTCATAACTGGCTAAAATTCTGGCAAAACCTGTGTCCTTTGTTTCCTGGACCAGAGTTTTACTGTGTTTCCCATTTCCTGAATCTGTCAGGGAACTGTGACTGAGTCTTGGCTGATGAAATGCGGGAGGAATGAACACATGTCATGCTGAGGACTGGCCCCTAGAGTCTCTTGATTCATCTTTCACGATGTCTCCTGCAGAAGAGTTGGAACCTGGATATGGTGGCACTGTGAGATGCAAGGAACCTGGGTTCCTGAATGATTTTGTAGAGAAGAATCTTGCTTTTCATCCTGAGTGCAAGTGATGGTGTTTTATTTTAGAGAGCTCCTGAGATATGTGGAGTCATTGGTTACAACTATTAACATTTTCTTCCCCAATAAAAAGGCTAACTGTAAATTTAATGCTACTTCTATATTACATGAAAATTCTCTTTTTATGTATCTATTTCTTCTAGTACATTACTCTGGAAATTTCTTAAGAAGCGACATATTTTTCCAACCAATCTTTGTGATTGGTATACTAAGTGCTCAAGAGATGTTTGCTGACCTACAAAACATAAGTGGGATAATACTAACAATTAATAGGTATTGAGTGCTTTTATGAGAGAGACACATTATGCTGCACTTACAGTCAGTGAAAAATATATATTCACCAAAATATATGTTCTAAATCTGCTCTCAAAACAATTCCTAGAAACTTTAGTATTCTTTTCACTTTTTCTCATTCCATCACTTTGTAATGATGAATTCCCTAGGACTAGCTGACAGAAGGAAAATAAAGTCTATCCTGTGTAAATATACCAGCTTCAGCTGGAAGTGACTGTGCAGTACTGTAGCTCCATGTAGCTCCAGAGAGCTGTGAAGAAAAGGGATAGTTCCACCCGGCCACATTGCCTGGAAGATAATTCTCTGGATGAACCCAGACAGAATATGAGAATACCTCTGTCTTACATCAGTACTAAGCCAGTGCTTTCTGACACAGAGGATCTCAACTTTTAGAATGACATGATAACCTGCCCTGGATGAATATCAGGCAGCCTTTTCCACACTTACTCTAGTGATTACTTGAAAGGCTTGTGTATTAAGTGGACAAGACTAAGGTGTAGAGGATATATGTATAGATTCAGTGCTCACTCTGACCACTGCTAAGTGTCCAACCTGGCAGACACTGACTGAACCTGAGCCTTTCCTAGTGCTGGACTCCTGGAAGGCAATTAGATGTGTGTCAGCAGATTGTTTACATAGGGCCCCTTCCATCATGGAAAGAGCAAGTATCTCCTTATTAAAACACATCATTCTTTCATTCAAAAATATGTATTATGCACCTATAATGCACCAGGCACAGTTCTAGGTGTTTGGGATAAATTAGTAAACAAGACAGAAATTGATCTTGTACCAACTTTCCACAATGAATGCAATCATTATATATTATAAACATGCACTAATAAAAAATTTTAGGTCATATAAATCTAAAGATATGTTTTCTAAAAAGTGGAGTGGATAGTTGATTCTAAGGTAACATGCAAATATTTTGTTGCTTATAGTAACAAACCTTACTGTTTTGGTAAGTTTTCTCTATGTAACCCAAGCTGGCCTTAAACTTATAATCCTCCTGCCTCAGTTTCCTGCTAGAATTCAAATCTTCTTATTCTCATGTAGTAAAGAGAAAAAATGTTGAAGAAGTGAGTGTCTGCCTCCTATTGTCTAACATGAAACAGTTTTTAAAATCAGACACTTCTGGAAATAGTATTAACTTTTCCAGGCAAGAAACCATGCGCCTAACTTATAAATTGAGCAAGAAGAAATAAAGAAAAATCTGATAGAAATGTCAAAGAAAGAAACTTAACAAAGGAGTGATATATAACACAATAAAGAAGTAAATTTTATATTTGCAAGTGGTAAGTGCTAGGGACAAAAAGTAAAGCAGGGGAATAGAGATTAGATATGCTGAAGATGCAAGAAAGTAGTTTCGAAATGTACATGTGATGCAGGATAGATAGCAAGCCTTTGATGGATAAACAGGTAGAAAAGCTTTTTAAGGAGAGGGAACAGCAATGCAAAGGTCTCAGAGGGCATTTGTCAAATGTGTGCAAGACATGGTAAGGACATCAGTATCTGCACTCCCTTTGAAGAGGGAAGTTGGTGGATGAGATTGGAGAGGGCATGGGGAGACCAAGTGGGTAGAGCATTGTAGAAACTCACGGACTTTGGTTTTTACCATGCAGGGATATGAGTCACTTCAGGCCTTGCAACAGTGACCACAGTACTAAGAATGAGTTTAGGAAGGAAAGGGACAAAAAAGTGAGACAAACCACCACTATTAACAGAATAAGATGACCCAGGCAATGGCGGAAGCCTGGAGGTGACAAATACAAATGGTATTCATCTGTGGAAATTTAAAATATATGAAAATAAAGAACAGTGTAATCCCCCTTCCTCCCAGTTTCAGAAATTGTGAACACAGGATCAATCCTATTTCAGCTACTGTATCTCCCTGCCCGCTTCCTACCCACCCTCACTCCCTGAATCATTTCAAGCCAAATAAATAATTTTAATCTACAATTTAATGCACATTTAATCCACTTTAACTTTTAGTCAAGTATTTCTTTAGTATGAGCTCAAAAACAGGTGCCTTGTTTGTTTTTATAGACTCATAACCATAATACAATCATTAATATCAAAAATACAGTAAGTTTTTAGTATTAGAGTACAGATTTCCCTGGTTTTGAACTTGTTGTAGTTCAAAATCATGATCCTCAAAATTGCAATCCTCTTGCTTCAGCCTTTGAAGTGCTGGGATTACTGTAGGCCTGAGTCACCATGCCCAGCTTTCCCTTAGCATTTTTTTCTTTACTGTGTTTGCTTGAGTCAGATTCCAAGCAATGTCTGCTCATTCTTTTTGGTTGATACATCTCAAGTTTTATTTAATTTATTCCTTCACTATTTCTTCGCATTTTTTTCTCCTTTTCTTAATTTTTTTCTTTATTCTTTTTTTTTTTTCCTTCAGGGATTGAACTCATGACCTTGTGCTTGCCAGGAAGGTGCTTATGCCACTGGGCTAAATACCCAGCTCTTTTCTTTATTCTCTTCCAGATCCTCCTCTTTCTCTTCCTCTTCCATCTCCTGTCTGTCTGTCTGTCTGTCTCTTTTTCCCTACCCCCTCTGCCCTCCTTCCCTTCCTCTCTGCCTTCCTCCTTCTTCTTCCTTTCCCATTAACTTGTTGAAAAAAACAGGTCTTTCACTTGTTCATTTGGCCTGAAGAATTCTCCCATGGCTTGCATTTTGCTGATTGTAATCACATGATGCTGCTTTAACTTGTTCCCTTGTCCCCTACATTCCCCATAAACTGGTATTTAGATCAAAAAACCTTATTGATTCAGCTTTGATTTTTAGAATATGATTACTCTGTAGGTGGTTCTGCACTGTACACCTCCACCAGATGCAGATAATGTTTGGTAGTCTGTGTTTTGATGTTAAGCAGTAGGTATGACATGAAACATCTATAAAAAATACTGATTTTCTATTTTTTTCCACCATTTCTTCATTTATTAAAAGAATCATTCTTATATCAACTCTTTGGCAACTCAAATAGCTCTTACAAGAAAGGCAGCTCTATTTCTTTGAACAGGGAATGGTATTTAAAGACTATGACCACCAAGGGGTGTCCATCGCTGTTGGGGTGGTAATTATTTCTAGACCTTGTCAGTGAACAGACCTAAAAATGTATTTTTTAAAAAAGCAGAGTTTATCATGAATTTATACTGGTATTTAGGCTTGCAGAGCTACTTTTTAATTTTATAATTATATCTTTTTTCTTTAATGTTAGAAGCTTTTGTCCCAAATGATGTTAATGCAATTATTTTTTGCTTTGGAAACTTAGTCTAGAATTTGCTTCTTCAGCTCTCTTGATGATTTTGTAAATCATGTAATAACTTTCCTAAAATTCATTGCTTTTTAAATAATTGTGAAAGACTGTTTTATCTGCAACTGAATCCTAAGAATGTATACTGTGTAGACAAAAGGGAAAGTTGTTTACTGTACTGCCCCTATAGCTGATTCTCCAGAGTGAGGATTAGAAGTGTTTTAAACAAAGATCCAGGATTCCTGGTCTCTATGAAAATCCCAATTCACCAACATTTAGGATTCCATTTTTCAAAGACTGTTCTCTCTCCTTGTTGTCTTCTCCTGAATCAGACTCTGGGGAACACACTAGGTCACCCCAAGAACAGGCATGCAGCATCTTCTCCCAACTGTCCTGGATCCGGGACATTTTACCAAAGCCTTTCAGAGGTCATCCCATCATTGCTTCAGAGTAGATGAATTAGAGTTGATGATTGTAATCCCGTAATGGACCTGGGGCTTTGGATAGGGTGAAGTCACACAAGTATCACACTTTCGTTGCATTCTACGGCATCTTCATCTTTGGGGCTGACCTTTCCGGCTGAGTTATCTGGACCCTGTGTCTTCACTTTAGAGTAGAAAATTGAGGCATACTGGGATGGAAAAAGATAGAACTGGAGAAAGAGAGGCAGTGCAAGACTATAAGAAATAAACAATGAGAAGTAAAACTCACCCTTTCCTCTAGAAGTGTCCTGGAGGTACTGTCTGTGGAGGGAAAGGAGACCACTGAACCATGGGCAGAAGGATTCATTTAGAATTCAGTGTGCCTGTTTATTTCCAGAACCCAGGGTCCACAAGCCTTCTTCATTGATTTTTCATGTTATCTCCACCCCAACCCAGCATATTCTGCAACATATTTCATTTTGTTTTACCGTTTCTTAACTTAGCCCTCTGTACGCTCTTCTCAAGCTCCATTGACCTGTTAAGTTCTCCCTCTATACACACCACAGAATTTCACTTCTTCTACTAGATGTTGAAATGTTACTTTCCTTTAAATTTAATTCTTACTTCTCTTAACTTACAGTACACTCATACCACCTCCCCTGAGTTTGGGAAGTTCCCACAAAGCTGTCCATATATAAGCCCTGTGAGGAAAACTCTTACTTCAGCAAGTATTAGTTCTTGCTTGCTACAGTTTCTTAGAGGTGGAGCCACAGAGAAAAGAAAATTCATTAGATATGATTTGTTGAGCAATACATATTAGAAATTAAGATTCTCAGAAAAAGAAGTAGAGTTATATAGTAATTTTATGGCAAACAGAAGATACACCTTAAAGCACCTGAAATTTCCACTGTTTTCTCACTATACGCTTTTTGGGATTACAGATATTTTTAATTATTGATGAAAGCTATTGTTACGGCTTGTGTTTAGATGTCCTTCCCCAAAACCCTCATGCAGTCATGGGTGGGGTTCTTTCAGAGGTGGCTGGATCTAGAATGTGTGATGCTGCAACTGATTCATGATGCAATGCTAGGTTCAAGAGCACTAGGATTAAGCATGCAAGTGCTATCCACCCTACGCAATCTGGATAAAAGAGGCAGAAAGATGCTGTTAAGATCCTTTGTTGCTTTTGCTGTCTTCGGCATGCAATGAACTGTTTTCCCCTCTGTGGCGCCTCTCTGCCATGTGCCACTCTGCCTTGGAGTCAGTCAATTATAGACTGAAACCTCTATGAACAGTGAAATAAATAAACCTTTTCCCCTTTAACTTTGGGTGCTGGGTGTTTTGCCTCAGCAACAAGAAAAGTAGCTAAGACAGCTATGCATTCTGTCTCCAGAATAATGGTCATATGAAGGAAATGTTGCTTACGATTTCACGACCTTTATGCAAACTTAGAAGAACAGGTGAAGTGTCTGAAATGTAAGTATTCCATCAGTAGGATTGGTATTTTTGCAAATAAGTGAAGGACAAAGGGTAACAGGAAAATCATCAAGATAACTCAGTAAGATAAAATTGTACTCAATCAACCCTGGCAAGCTGATGACAGTTCTAATCTGCTATTTAAAGGTCTTGATTAATGGAAGTGGCTAGAAACGAAACCAATGGGCAAAGCAGGGGATCAAACAGTACATGTTGGTTAGATGTAGGAATAGTCTGTAAGCAATAAATACTCTTAAAGGACAGAAGTCTTGGCCTCATCTCTGTCTCTCACTGGTTTTGGATCTTTAGAAAGTGCTTAGCTTCTCTGTGTCTTATGCATTTCATCTGTAAAACTGTTCAGCATTATGTTATAAGTGAAATCCCCACTTGGCACAATGACACTAGAAATTTTAAATTCCTAGGTGAGGTATCATATTTATATTTGTAAAATAAATACAACTGTTTGCTTTCTTGACTCCAGAGCCTTGGCTAGTCAGTCACATCAAGAAAGTATGGGTGAAAAAAGATTTCTCTAAGAGATCAATTTCCATTCAGTGAGTTTCCACTCAGATGCTCTGTCCAGAGACAGAGAGAGGGAGAGAAAGAAGAGAGAGAGATAGAGAGAGTAAGTGTGAAAGGGAGTAGGTTGATATTTTATAATCTTTTATCTGGTGATGGAGCTTTCCAAGATTCCTCTTAGAAACTGTATATTTGCAGCAAAAGGAAGATTATTAAAAACTTACATTTCCCTGGAAAATCTAGAACATTTATAAAAAATCTAGATTCTAGTCATTGTACATACATAACACACTGTCTAACTATAGCACTATTTGCATCAGAAATTTTCTGTGTCATCCCCAGAAAATCTGTAATCTCTAGTATTATTCATTTAGATGAATGATTTAATTTCAAATAAAAAAACAATCTAAATGCATACAAATTCTATAACACTAATAATTGACAAGAATGACTCTAAGAAGCTTCAATTTTGACTAATTCAAGGAACATGAAAATGGAAATGTCTACCCGCAGAATCAAAGAGAAATAACTTGACCTAATTTTGTGACTGCGGTTTTGCCTATTTGTAGTTGGGAAACTTACCTCTCTCTCTCTCTTTCTCTCTGTCTCTCTTTCGTTCTCTCTCATTCTTTTTTTCAAAAGCTAAAAATCTCACGTGATTTCTGCTCCCCGATAACTGTCTCCTGCAAGATAAAGCAAAGGTGCGTGCTGGTCAGCAAAGGGAGTCTTTCTCAAAGACTACATCTATGGGCTCCCTGAAAAAAGGTCCAGAAAGTCCACTGAAACATGAGCCCCAACTTGATTTTAATGAAAAGATTGTTAAAAAGATTTGAACAAAAAACACATAACTTGCTTGGGTCAGTGATACACTGGATTAATTATACAATTATTTGAGACTATCGGAGCTCAAGACTCTGGTGATACACCTCAGGAAACACTAAATATAACCAAGTTATCACTTTCACAGTAGTGAGCTGTGGGTGGACTTCAAAGAACATTTATGGTCAGGTCCAGAGGAATCTCAGTTCAAATTCAGGATCACTAAAGAGACCCATGGTTGGAAGCTCAAATTTCCTTTATCTGACCCAATACAGGGTACATAAAAGTGCTCCCAATATCTGGAGAACTAAACTGAATTAAACTAACAGACAGAGTTGAGGGATGTAAGTAATGTAGAACTGAAGAAGGTACTGCGTCTGTTCTTCTATACCAGATTTTCTGGTATTTGAAATTATCCTGACTTGAACTTGGGCAAGAATGCTGCTAGGTATGGGAAAGACCTTCCCTCCTGGGGAAGAGAGGCTGACCAGTGATCAGTGACCTGTGGGGAGGCGGCCCCTAGAACTGGTTCAAGCCTTGTTTCAGGGAAGTCAAGCTTCCTAATCAGCTCCTATTTTAAGTTTTTCTTCAGAGCCCTTGAGTTTCTCTTTAATATCTACTTAT
>RJWT010051788.1:0-10646 GCA_004365215.1 Cuniculus paca
CACTGTAGAACCTGCTCAGAAATGAGCAATGCCCCCTGAGTACCTTAAGGAATCCACCTGCCAACAAGAAAGGGAAAAAACAACATAGCACATTTGGAGACAAGGATGGGAGAAAGATAAAATTGCTTCATATCTACATCTTGTCACTTCTGAATTGCTCCCTTACAATTACAAGCACTTGGTGAAATCCTAGTTTTGCTATTTGTCTTCTGAGTGTCTTCGGAAGTTATTTAAGTTGGTTGGTCATCAATTTCCTCCTCACTGAAATAGAGATCGCAATAGTTATTTCACAGGGTTGTTATGAAGATTAAAAATATGATGCCTGTCAAGATCTTAAAACACAGCACCTAGCCTGTAGTTCATGCTCAGTAAATGGTAGATAATAGTGGGAATATTTAATGTGAAAAGATACTAAGGACCCATATGATTGATATCTTCAAATATTGAAAAGCTTCTCATATAAAGGAGAATGTAAGATAAACATGTACTGAAAATACATGCTAATAAAATTTTTTTAACTTTTAAAAAGAGAATATGGATAACCTTATAATACTCCAGTGTGAGAAAATAGGCAAAGAGAATGAAAGAAAATTCCTTGAAGAAAATTTTAGCTCAGTCTAAGAACAAATCCAGCCATCGAGTTCGTAAAACAATGAAGCAGGCAGCTCTGACTACTGCACTCACCACCACCCACTGCTGGAAACACAATGTCAGAAGACTGTGAGGAACTCAATATTGGGAAATTCTGTACCACCAGGCACATGGACCTAGATTATGTCTCGGGCCCCTTGTTGCCCTCGGACTCTATCTATATATGATGCCACGCCCAGCAAGGTGTCCTGTATAACACAGCAACCTCCCATTTTTTCCTAAAGGGAGAGTAAATGGCTTTATCTGTGGGGAAAAAAAATTCAGTTTCTGCATAACAGAAAAGGCTAGGGCTGTGCTCTGTTTTGTTTTTTGCATTTTGGTGACCAGAGCACACTTAATAAACCACCTAAGGCAAACACAGCAAAGGAGTGAGTATTATAGTTGGTAGCTGCAGGTTGATGTTCCCACTTTTCCAAGGACAGCAGGCTACTTTTCTTGGATAGTACATTCACCCAGATCACACAGAGGTGGAAGCCCCACCAAGTCTGCTACCTTGTTCCCTTCTCAGCTTTTCACCTGTTTGCCTTGCTCTCTCTTTGCCAACTCAGACCAGCAAGGAGTTTTAGGTCAGTCTGTGAGTGGATGGCAGCTGCTACCTACGAGTCTTTAGTTGTGTGGTCACACTGCCTCAATGTCCTGAATGATTCAAAATATTTACGTTTCAGGTAACTTTAACTGCAGGGAAAAGCTAGAAGTCACACAGTGCCAGATCCAGTGAATCAGGTGGATGAGGACATGTTGTCACGTTTTTACAAGGCTGCTTTTCTGGTAGTTGGCACTTAGCTGCAGCATTCACATTTTTAATCACACCTCAAAAAACAAAACTTCCAGAACTGCTTGAGAAAGTCGCAAGAACAATGGGACAACTGTGTCCCAAGCGAGGGGGAGTATTTTGAGGAAGATGAATGGCAATATGTCTTTTACTACAATAATTTTTTTAATTTAAACATTCACCATATATTTTGATCACCCCTTATGGAGGTGAGAGTTCACAGAAAATGCCTGGTGGCCTCTCATTCCAGATACCACATGGATGTTATCCAGCCTCTTTAGCTGCTAGGGTTACTTTCTTCAGAACATTCTGGAAATGTTATTGAAACCAAATGACAGAGGAAATTTATCCCACCAGGTACATACAGAGGTGGTTGGGGAGGGTGCTAAGGGCTACATAAGTCAGTTCAGTAGTGCCTTTCGATGTAAGAAACTTGAAACTCTCCATTTTCCTCATTAATATTCACTAATTGCTATAACACAACCCCCTACCCCATTAGCTTTTGGCAGATTCAACACAGCAAGCACCCAGAGACATTTGAAGTATTTTTCAGAGCTTATAATGGAAGCTTATCATAAAACCCATCAGTTTTCACTGAAAGCTATGCTAATGAAAGAATCATTTCACCAAAAGAAATATTGACTTTTAACATGAAACTCTTCAAACCTATGGCTATATGATATGTATCAAAAAGCAGAAATTTTATACCTCTGATCTGCCTAAATACATAATGTAAAGTCTGTGACTAATTCATTTCACAGCTGCTTCTATAATGCAGGTGTTACTCTTTGTCATGAGTTGAGTTGTAATCCTCCCCCAAAATAAGTTGTAGCCCTAAATCCCAGTACTTCAGGATATAATTTTACTTGGAAAGGGTTACTTCAGATGTAATTAGCTAAGTGAAGAGGAAATCATACTGGAGTGGAACAGTCCTCTCATTCAGTACAACTGGTGTCCTTAAAATAAAAAGAGAGAGGAGAATGTCACATGTATATATAGACAGGATGAAGGCCAGGAAAAGGACAGGCAGGGGCTGGAGTGATGCTGCCAGTAGGTAAAATGGCGACCTGGGACTTCCAGAAGCTTCAGGAACATGGAATGATCCTCCCCAAGAGTCTTCAGAAGGAAGAGGGCTCTGCTGATGCCTTGGTTGCAGAGTTCTGGCCTCCAGAAGAACTATGATAGAATAAACTTTCAGCGTGTTATGCCACCCTTCATCCATGTACATTATGCTAGGGCAATACTTCATCATAACTGTTAGGATCATATGGTGATCTATTAATAAGTAGCCCTGTTTCTCACTTAAATTCTAACTCAAATGGGATACAAAAATCAAAAGAATATGCTAATGCCTCCAAGTGTACATCAGTACACAGAAGTTTTCTATAAATCCCATATCAAAAATATTCTCTAGCAACATAAATATATACAATCAGCATTAAGCCTGTATTACCAGAAATCACTCTAGTAAGGCCCCTTTCTTCTAAATTTACTATCACTTAGTTCAAACAGAAATTTCCATCTAATTGTGCTGCTTCCAAATTTCTTGTGATAATCAGTAGTGTCACTCAATTCATCTTCTTAAAGAAAGAATTCTGGGTTGTAGCTCAGTAGTATACACTAGCCTTGAATGCATGAAGCCCTCAGTTCAATCCCAGAGCCACAAAATAATAATAATAATAATAATAATAATAATAATAATAATAAATCTAACAAAAAATAAAGTAGCAAAGAAACACATCTAACAACATGTATATAAGATCTTTAGGTATAAAATTGCACAATTTTATTAAATGACTTAACAGCCTAAGTAAATGAAAGATCTATAGAGTCCATGGACAAAATTATTTCCAATATTCTGCAAATTGATTTCTAAGTGCATACCATTCCAATAAAATTATAGAGTATTTTTGAAGAAACCTGACAACCTGATTTTCACATTCATACGGAAGACAAAAGGAACAAGAACAGACAAGATCATTGTGAAGAAACAAAGTTGAAAGATTAGCCATACTGGACATAGAGATGAGTTATATATCTTTGGTATTTGAAACCATATGGATCTCATGAAGTGAAGACAGATTAATAAAACAGAATAGAAACAGCCCATGCTTATGTGAACAAAGAGTACAGTTCAGAGACATCCGGACAACTGGGGATAGGCAGGCTGACTACTCAAACTGCTATAGCAAAATACCACAGAATGGGTAACTTGAATAAGAGAAATGTATCATTTGAAATTTTGGAGACTAGAAATCCAAGATCGAGGCATCAGTGGGTTTAGTTTCCCCTGAAGCCTCTCCTGGGTTTGCAGGTAACTACCTCTCACTGCATCCACATGGCCTTTACTTTTTGTGCACGCATCCACACCTTCATCTCCTCTTCTTATGAGGATGCCACTTCTCTTGGATTGGGGCCTCACCCTTGTGACCTCATTCTACTTCAGTTACCTGTTTAAAAATCCTGCCTTCAAATACAGTCACATTCTAAGACATTGGGGATGAGGCTTCAACATACGAACCTGAGTGAGGAGCATGATTCAGGCGTAAGAAGGGGGAACAGGGACTGCTCCTTAAACGAAGCTGAACAGTTGTGTATCCACATGGGGAGAGTGGTGAGAAGACTCCTACCTCACAATAGCAGCAACGAGGCAAACTTTGTAACTCTTAGGAGAAAATATAGTAGGATATTATTATAATCTCTGGCTAGGAGGAATTTTCTTTAAAAAAAAAAAAACTACACTAAAAGTAAAGTTTCAAAAAAGACAACACTAAAAGTCAAGTTTCTGTGTACCAAGAGTCTAGAACAAAGTGAAAGTCTGTGCTGTACGTTCAGTACGTATGCCTTTCTCCTACACCTCACGGTGACACACGTGTCACCAGCAAGGCAACATTTCGTCCCTAACATTTGCCATCGTGGTTGGTTGATCCTGGGACCCCAGATCCAGAACTGCCCCACATGAAGGACTCTCTGTGTTGTCCTGAGCTTCCTCAGCCCAACCATGGCAGAATTGAGCAGCTCTAACAGAGACCATACAGCCCTCAAAGTCTAAAATATTTTTTGTTTCTTTATGTAAAATAATTTCCCAATCTCTGTCCTCGAAGGTGGAAACATCATCTTATTGATCTTTGGCCCCAAGATCAGGTATAGTGCTTAACACAGGGCTCGGTAAGTATTCCATGTACGAATGTATGAATGAATGAATGAATGAATGAATGAATGAATGGATCCAATACTGGTTTAATGAAGAAGTCATATTGTGCTTTTAGGCCATCTCCACTTAAGGGACTGAACAACTGGGAGTACCTAAGCTCTGGTAGTTACTGAGCTCTGGCAGGCTTTTATGTAACTCTGCTTTGCCTAAAATCTCATTTGGCACAGTCTGCCAACCCAAAATTGGATTCTTAACTTCAGGGCAACTTAAATTCCTGGTGCAGTTCATAGAGCTCCAGCTGTGATTAGATAATACTTCATCCCACACCACTAGCAGCCCTCAGAGAAGGAAAGAATTGCCTGGAGGAAGGCAGGAAAGAGAAGATGCCAGAGGAGCTAGAAGCTTCCATGACTACCTGAACAGGCCTTCTGTGGCCATCCAAGCAATACTGGATCCAGAGGTCACCAAGAAACATGGCAAAAATCCCAGTTGTCAAACACATTCTCCCCATACTCTTCAGAAAAACCTAATTAAATTACTTCCTAAGTACCCTGAGCTATTCTGCTGTCTACAGTGCAAGTTCCAGTCAGACTTGATGCTTCTTGTCTTAAACAGGCTGTCAAATAACATGAGCTATCAAAATCTAAGACTTATACAGATGTAATAACCGATGTCTGTAATCCCAGCACTCCGGGAGGCTGAGGCAGGAGGACCCTGAGTTGAAGCCTGAACAACTTAGTGACTTGGGGAAATGCTGTTTCAAAACTTAAAAAAATTAAAAAGGGCTGGGAATGTAGCTCAGTGTGATGGGCCTGGATTCAATCTCGAGTGTAAAAAACCCTAAAATAAATCCACCAACAGAAAAGCACATTTGCATGATAGGCTTTTGGATTTTCCCTTGGTGGACAGTCCTAGAGTCTGTTAGTCACCCAAGCAGGCAGTCTGCTGGAAAGGAAGCCCTAGAGTTAAAGGAGGTCCCAGGTATTTTCAGTGATGTGCTAACTCCAAAAATGAACTAGACAATGAGAATATAGGTTTAGAAAATGGGCCACATTAGTTGAAACTTCATCAGCTGGTCTTTGTTCCAAGGTTTTCAACTACTAAGGGTTACATAAATACTGCCCTCAGACTGGTAATCTTATTGCATCTTTCTTTATTAAAAATGCAGTTCTGGAGCACGAGTCACATTTCATTTGAGGATTGCCTAAGAGAGATCAGAATTTGCAGTATGGACCAGAGTGGTAAGCAGCCACTGTGCCCTGTAATTCGAAAGTCATAAAAAGGCTCTCCAGAAACAGATTCCAAGACAGAGCAGCAGGAAGTGTGTGTTTGTTTGTTATTGCTCTCAGCAGACACATCTGGAGGCAGGAAATGGGTAAGAGAGAGACAATCTTGTGACACAGTCTCAGTGGTGCCCTCAGCTCATCCTCTGGTGAGCTCTGGAGTAGGCACAGCTGTTCCAGATGGAGGCCAGAGTGTCACGGAATGACCTGTGTCCCTCTGAGTCATGGTGTGATGTCCCAGCCCCAAGAGCCTCAGAATGTGACCGTATGGGGAGATGAGGCTTTTAAAGAGGCAATTAAGTTAAAATGAGGACCATAGGTCACTGGGGTGCTTCTGTGAACTCATGTAGATGACAAACTTAGCATTCTTATTCATTCCCTTACTTGGGTTTTGTTTTGAGTTAGCATTTCTAGGCAGCCCAGGCTGGCCTCGGCCTCATGATCCTCCTGCCTCAGGATGCAACAGGACTGGTGTCCTAAAGGAAAAGGAAGAAACACCAAGAATGCGTGCATGCAGAGGAAAGGCCAGGTGAGGCCACAGGGAGAAAGCAGCCCACAGCCGCATGTAAGCCAAGGACAGACAAAAATTTCCCTCAGGAGAAATCACAGCATGCCAACATGTTGGTCTGGAACTTCTAGAACTGAGAGAAAATACATTTCTGTCATTGACACCATGCAGTCAGTGGTATTTTGTTATAGAGCTCCAACAGACTAATCCAGAGAGCCAGGGTTCTACCTGTCAAAACAGGTCTGCTCCTGCCTGAAATCCCATCATCATACATCCCTTCATGTCACCAGCGACCTGCTTTCCTCATTCCCCAAAGTAAAAACAAATATAACGCACAAAAAATTACACCAGTCCCTTCCTGCGTGCCAGGCATACTTCAAGCAGTAACAGTATAATAATGAACACAGAAAGGCTGTCATGGTGGCAGGA
This sequence comes from Cuniculus paca, assembly GCA_004365215.1. Taxonomy (NCBI): domain Eukaryota; kingdom Metazoa; phylum Chordata; class Mammalia; order Rodentia; family Cuniculidae; genus Cuniculus; species Cuniculus paca. Next base: position 6,798 of record RJWT010051788.1, read on the forward strand.
TGAGTACAGTGATGGCGATGACACAGAATGGACAGGGTGTTGTGGCAGGCGTGGGGCGCTTCCTCTGCCTCGGTGGGCAGAGATGCTGCCTCAGTGAGGAGGAAACGTTCAGCCTGAGGGAGGGGAGGGAAAAAATCCAGGAAGTGAGATCAGTATTGCTCAGGTCAGGAGGCGAGGATTGATGGCTTTTTTTTATACTGGGAATTGAATCCAGGGCCTTCACACTGAGCTCCATCCCACTGAATGATCAATTGATCAATCAATCAATTGATTGATTGATTTTTTGATACAGGGTCTTGCTAAGTCACTAAGTGGCCCAGGCTGGGCTCCAACTTGTGATCCTCCTGCCTTGCCTCCCACAGTGCCAGGATGACAGGTGTGCTCCATCACACCCAGAGAACTGATGATGTTAATCTGGAATGCAGAGTGATGAGGGGAACATGGTCCAAGAAGAGGCTGGGAGATTAGCAGGAGGAGGCCATTGAGTGCAGGAGATCAGATAAGGAGGATCTAATTGACCATCTCTGTGAGCACAAAGGAGGAAAACAGCCAGCTGTGCTCCTTTGCAATATGCAGGCACTGCTGGGACATCAGGAGGTCCAGGGGAAAGTCAACACAGCTGTCTTGGTTACTTTTCTCTCCTTGCTGGGACAAAATAGTTGACACTCAAAATGAAAGAAGGAAAGGTTTATTTTGCTTCCAGTTTGTGGAGGTTTCAGTCCATAATCAGAAAGCACCACGGCAGAGTGGCATGGCACTGGGGCAACACTTCAAGGCAGCAGACAGCAAAAGCAGTCAGAGCAAAAGGGGCAGGGGAGTAAGCCTCTCTTCCTCCCTTATATTGTACACAGACCACCACCACAGCCCCACCCCACCCCACCCCCAGGGCTGGTGTAGCATTCACAAAATCTCCTTGCCCTCCTCTTGCACAGAAGGAGGATATTTACAAAGGAAGGATCTTGGCTCCCTGCTGAGTCTCTTAAACTTCTAAACTGCTCAAGTTGACACAATGTATCAACCATCACAACAGCTGAGTTCCCTTTTCTACCTGGGGGCATGCTTATAGACAATAGGAGGCAGATAAATTCCCTGGTACTCTAATTGCTTGCTCCCCTATCTAAGTGAATAAAAGCCAGGTGAGCCAAAGGCTCAGGGCTATTTGTCCACTACAGGCTCAAGCCTCAGCCCCTCTTTTAAAAGTATGTCTGTGTCTTCTCTTTCATTCCCCCCTACCCTACCCCAGTTGGGGATAAATTCACAGGCATTCCTAGCAGGCTTGGTGTCCTACAATCAAGCAGTGTGGACCACGCAGGAGGATCTGCAGATGCACAGGGTGTCCAGCGCAGAGATGAGACAGCAGCTCAATACTGGCTGTCGAGCCATGGATGTAAGGTGGGTGGCAGCTGGAGAGTAGGTGAGTGAGGACAAAGGATGAAGTGATGGGACTGTTGCAGTGAAGCAGCCAAGGAAGGACAGTGGCCCATCTGCAGCACATGTCCCCGCAGCCCTTGCAGTGTGAGCTGGAAGCAGGAGGTGGACAGTAGCAGTGTGGCAAAGACAGAGGTCATTTGGAAGAATCATGGGAGTGCACAGTGGGGCCATTTTCAGAGACAGCAGTGTGCTTCACTCACAGAATAGCTATCACCCCGTTAGCTGTAGTCACCATGTCCAGACCTTGCCTGTCATTATTCATGAGTGTTTTCAGATCTAGCACCCCACTGAGATGTAGGAACCTTGAAGACAGGGTAATACTGTGCATTTCTGTTCTCTGGCACAGCACTTCCTACTGCTTCATAAAAGCTACTAGAAGAAACAGACTCTGGTGTCAAGCTGAACCTGGACCAGATTTCAGTGCCACAACCCACTCACTAAGTGACTTCGAAGCAAGTGACTTTATTGCCCTGAGCCTCAATTTCCTGATCTATAAAATGGTTGATAATATCATTGACCTTACCAGGTTGCTGTGGGGTAAAGTGAAACCATGTGTATGATAAACTATTATTCCTTATTCAAACCAACCATTGGTTCAGTTAGGCTTTTTGTGAAACAAATCTCACTATGTAGCCCAGGCTGATCTCAAACTCATATTCCTCCTGCCTCAGCCTCCTGAGTGCCAGGATTACAGATGGGTGTCACCACACCTAGCATTATTTATTCCCTTTTAAGCATGGATGATGTGTCAGGTGATATCTTGGGCTCAAAGATTCAGGAGATGTATTCCAGAAACAGGAGAGATTATAAATAATCTATAAACAATAATTTCAGACAGTGATTAGTATTAGGAAGGTAACAAAATAGAGAAAGAGCATAAAAAGACGGAGTGAAAAGACAGGGTGTTTCTTTAGATTAGACCATCATGGAAAGCTTCTCAGACCAGGGTACATTTTAGTAAACACTGAATGATGAACAGGGGACAGAAAATTGGTGGAGAGCAGTCAGGCAGAAGAATCACCAAGTGCAAAGGCCCTGCTGTTTGTTCTTGCTAGTTGTTCATTTCTTTCTTTCCTTTATGAAACGAATAAAATCAAACTGTTACAAGTTCGATCACAAGATCACTGTGCTACAGAAAGGGGCCCTTTATCCTCAGTTATTTACATTTTGTGAACATGGTTATCAGACTTGCCTGGGTCCTATCCCCTGAAGGTTCTAGTTTAGCATGAAGTGGACCTAGATTTATCTCTTTGGTACTAAGACCTCCAGGTAATTCTAAAGTTTGAGAATCACTATGTTACAGTTAGGACTGCAAGTCCCACTTTTAAAATGTACTCTATTCCTTATAAAATGGCCTTCCTGGGGTATGAAGTTTGGTTCTTTGTCTACTTCACAGCTCAATTAGCTGTATTCAGAGTTAGATGGGGCCTGGCTCAATTATGGAGTAAATTAGCTGAGCTCTAAGTAAGAGGAAGAAATATGGCCATGTTTTTTGCACCTTTTAATTGGAGATAAATGCTAACACGTTGGAAAAAATCCAAAGAGCAATTAAGAGGAGAAAGGAACTAGCAAAACTATAAAACTAGTCAGTATTGTTTCCAAAAGCTGAACATATCCTGCTCCAGAAGGATGGGGGGATGGAGTGTCCAAAGGGGAGTTTATAAATGCCAAAAAGAAACTTCCAGAGGAGAAAAAGTGTCTTCATGTCTGAAGCACCAGCCTCTTGTTTTAAGGAGCAAAAATATGAAGGCACAATCAAGAAGAATATTTATATCAGTCATTATAATATAATTTATAAAAAATAGAAGCACAATTGTTATGTTAAGGTGACTATGCACACACTATTGTGTGGAATAGTGAGCTTTTTAAAAGAAATACAGTTCTAGCAAATGTATATCAGATATTCACAACAGAGAAGAAGAGGATGGGATGAGGGACTGGGGAGTCTTCCCAAAGAGGCAGAAACGGAAGGAACAGCACAGAGGGGGGGAGGAAGAGGGGGCCCTAAATTAAAGAACTGCTAATCGCCTCTGGAGGCTGAGGCAGAAAGCTGCTGGTGAGGATGGGGGACACGGATGGGAGAGGAAGTTGGGACTGCAGTCCAGCGGTGCAGCTGAGGACGGGGAGGGGTGCAGCAGCCCACAGTCGCAGGGCGCCAGCGGACGGAGGGAAGAGGAAACCTCCCGGCAGGGCTGTGGGGCGCTGGGTGCCAGGTGGTCAGGAGATGGGGCACTGGCCAGGGGCCATCTCCACGGTGACCTGGGAGCTAAGGACAGGGGATTCCAAGAGAGAGAGGCAGCCCCGCGGGGTCTTAGTCACTTCTCTCCTCACCCAACACTTGCAACTAAAAAGAGGCGAGATTTATTTATTTCAGTCCGTAGCTGGCCGGCTCCAAGGTAGGCAGGTGCACAGGGCTGC
>RJWT010051789.1:0-10635 GCA_004365215.1 Cuniculus paca
GGTTGATTCCCCACTAAGCCAGTGTCTGTGCTTGAGACGTGGCTGCAGACTCCTGCATTGCTCTGTGGTAGCAATCAGATTGTCACTGACTGGCGGCATCCGGCCTGAGCCGTCAACCCTGCTGTCTGGGTTTCTGGGTTTGTTTCCTGGCCAGCAACCAAAACTAGGAGAAAAGGCTCAAAAAATGGAAAAGTTACTTTATTTACAATTTTGCAAAATCGGGAGGGCAGCTGGTCCTTCCCCATTCCGGTGCACAGAGCACTGATGAACAGCAGGGTGAGACAGAAGCCAGGTGTCCACGTGTGGGGTTAGCCCAGGCTGCAAGTGTTCAGTCCTTCTTGGCCTTGGGCCATGAGGAAGCCGGAGAGGCAGCTTTCTCACAAGGGAAAAGCCTCTTTTTGAAGACATCTTTTGCTGTCTCTGTTATCCTTTCATAGGCGTCATCTCATCCTGGTGTTCAAAGGCACCTTAGTCCAGTAGATTGTTACTTGGTCACTGGGCATTTTTGTTGTTCCTGAGTTTTATAAAATAAAGAACACTTCGGTGACCATTCTCACACATTATGCAATTCTGTCATTTTTCTCCGGTCTTTTCTATTCAAAACTGATTCCTAAAAGTAAAACTACTGACTTGAAAGCATGGGATAAAACTTTTCCATGCATTGGGACACCTCTGGGTCGGTTTGCGGGCAGCCTGGTCCCCACCGGCTGGAGCCTCTCTGAGGAGTGTGTTGGTCCCTCTGAAGTCCACACCTGAGCGTGTGGCCGGCGTCCAAGTGCATACACCCTTGCTGAGCGGTGCGTGGTGGACACGGCCTGGCGAGGCTCTGCGTTATCTCTGATTAAGCAAACAGAGCCAAGTTCTGTGGAAGCTGACAACCTCCACATCCTAGGGTTGCCTCCTGCACCCCACCCAGCCTGGGAAGTGGGTGTCCATGCAGGTCAGGGTCACGAGAAGGCCGTGTCCTCAGCAGAAAGCAGGCAGGACCCCGCCAGCCTTGGGCAACAGGAAGCTCTGGGACCTCGTGGGGCACTAAAACGTTCCTGCAAACCTTGCTCACGCTGATCGCTTAGGCCCCTTGGCGGATAATAGAAATAGGAATTAGCCAGTTCCCTCATATTTTACATGTATTATCAATGTGATTAACAAAAGCTAATTTTGATTAGAGGCTTTAATCAAAGTAGTTTTAAAAGATGAATGGGACCCCAGTTTGTGCTGGCGCCGTTTCTGTCTTGGCCGTGGTGATAAGGAGTGGCTGGGCACGACCTGGATCTTGTGCTGTGTAGGCTCAGCCCCTTGCCAGAGACTGGGTCCAGAGAGGCAGGTGCTCTTTGTGGCCTGGAATCTGTCTGCTGATTCAGAGGATCTATAGCTCCTTTAAACGCTGGAACATAATTATTTTGATGGCCATTGTAATGTCGGCAGCATTCTCTTTTTTTCCCTTCTTTGAAAAACCTCTAGAGCCTGAAAGACGAGTTACAGGCCTGCTGTAACCTACCGACTGTCCTACGTTTTCATAACCCTGCGTTCTGTGTAACATCAAGGAAGTGCTGCGATGGCCCTGTCTCCTGAGGAAACACAGGCCTGGCTGTTCTTCTGTCCTTATTGCAAGCCACAGTCTTGGCTTCAGCGCTGGCCTCAGGGTTACAGGGAGGCAAACGTCCCTCAGCGTGGGAGGAAACTTCCTGCAGGTGACACAGGCTTGGGCGCTGTGGCTCTGTGTATCACGATTCTGCTTCTGAGGGATGAAGCTGTGATGAATGCCTTTCTGCCCACTTCCTTGCGTTGCCTAGATGCACTGTCCCCTGGGAGGGGTGGGCTCCCAGCATCGTCTCTGCCTTCTCTTTGCCGGTGCTGCCTTGCCAGGCCTCGTGAATGACTGGGCAGTGTAGGAAAATGCCACATGAACTTTCCGTTATTAGCAATAAAGTGAGATCCTCGGGGCCCTATTCACTGATTCCCATCAGTCGTCGATTTGTGGGCAAGAGTTCCCCAGCTGTCTACACTGCTGGGGTGCAGCTTGGGTGTCCCTAAAACAGTCTTCAGGACATGTGTTCTGGTGTCGCCCTTGTGGGAGGCTGGGTAGAAACGTAAGCCATTCACCAAGTTTGAACCAAGATTCCCTGAGATCCCTGTCCTCATCACCGTAGCTTCCCAGGATGGGGCAGGGGGCAGGGAGCTGTGCTTGGGAGAAAGGCCCAACCCAGAGCCCAGGGCATAGGGACATTGTCTTTAAGGCCCTTAGGAATTGTTCCAAGAAGGAAAAAACTTTTGTGTCCTGAACGTGCAGTTTTTCTCAAAAGTACAATTTTGAAGTTATAATTTTCCATGTATTCTTTTCACCAATCTTTGTTTTCTCTATCCCACCTCACACTGACTCCATTAATATTTCAGTGGAATGTAGTCCTCTGCTTCTATGTGTGGGTGGTGTATTTTATTAGCCTGAGTAGACCTGGAAAGGCTCGGATGGTTTGGCCGAGCCCCTTTCACCCTTGAGGAGGGACAGGCCCAGCAGTGAAACGTGTGCCCTGGGTTTGCCACTCCCAGGCCAGTGCACCTGTGGCTCAAGAGAGGACAGTTGTGCCCACGCCTCAGCCACATTCCCTGCTGCTGGGCCACAGGGTGGGAGACGCCCCGTCGGCACTCAGCCCAAAGCCCTGCACAGTTCTCGGGAGCCTAGCATTGCCAGAGATCATTCAGCCGAATCCAAAGAGGGGCCTCGGCTTAAGGAGCAATGAAATGTAAAATAAATGATAAGTCATGAAACCTTTAAAATTGGAGTTCATGTCAAAAAATGTTATATAACTGTTCTTATGAGCCTGCAATTTAATATGATGTCAAATATTATTCTTAAGAAAAATATAAAAGTGTGAATGATCTAGGTTTAAAGGTTGTGACTTGGTGGGGGGAAGGGGAGGGAAAACAGCGACAGGCATGACTTTAATACTGGTTTAATCTTCATGGTGAAAGAGATACAGCATGAAACAGTTTAAAATGTGCAGATAATTACTAAGAAATTTAGGAGAGTTTATATTACTTCTGAATAACCAAAGAAGTCGTAAAAAAGATGGAAGAAAGCTTTGATCGCTAGAGGAAAAAGTATTGGGGGGGTGGGACAGGATGAGGTAGCCACCAAGCATAAGACAAAATGATGGGACAAGATAGAATCCACTCTTGCAGTGAAGACAAGCATGTCACGCTCATCTATTAAGATGCTCACTTACTAAACTGTAAGGACCCTCAAATTAGAAGTAAAGCCAGTGTTATGACCAGAGGCCCACCTAAGCCAAATGCATAAAACAAGGTAAAGATAAGGAAATGATGCAGTGGGAGGCAGAATTCTAAGCTCCAGCATCCACCCCTCCACCCTAGTATAGGTGGCCAGCACGCTTCCCCGGGCTCAGTGTGTGCTGGGTAGCCAGCTGTGCAAGGGGACACCATCCATGCACCAGAGTCCCCCGAAAACAGAGCTTCCTCTGGCTGGTGGGGAAGTTGGAGGCTGTGGCTCCCCCTCGCTGAGACAGAGCTGAGCGCAGCCCGCACTCACAGCGGTTGAAAGCCACCTGCCTGGCCTGCTGCCCTGGGAGGTCGGGCAGAGGCCCAGCTATGAGGTGCCTCGCCTGGCCCCTTGGCAGCAGTCGCTGCAGAGTCTGTGTGTTACCCATCACCAGAGACCCATACAGATGTGACGCCCACACAGGAAAGCTGGGGCAATGGGGTGCAGCTTGGTGGCAGACCCTTCTCAGCATGTGCAAGGCCCTGGCTCCATCTCCAGGACTCAAGGCTGAGTCTGCTGCCAACACCAGCAAGGGCAGACTGAGGCAAAGGGCACCGAAGGGGACAAAGGAGGCTTTTGAAGAAGACAGATGTCTCCATTAGGATCACCTTGGATTCTGCTTTCATAGAATCATTTAAATACCACAGGCAGACCCAGCCCACAACCCCATGGGCTCCCACTGACCACGTGCAGCTGGTTAGGCTGAGGTCCAGCAGACAGGTCAGGACAGGGACAGGACCAGCATTTGCATGCAAGAAGCACCCACATGGGGTCCAGCAGGACAAACCTGGTTCTCTCCAAGCAGGAAGACCTCGCACTCCCCAGTCCCTAAGGGAGGGAGAACTGCGCTCCTCCACTCCCTGCCTGAGCTCTGAGGCTTTCAGTCCCTGTCCTTGCTCCTGTTCAGGCAGGAAGCTGATTATCTAAGGAAAAAAGTCAAATGATCAAAACAGCATGCTAGTTTGTTTCCTGAAAAATATCAAATGAATAAATTTCTAAAAGCAACAAGCCAAAGCAAAACAAAACCAACTCCCTAAGGATTGCAAAGAAGGAAAAGGAGCAGGTGTAGACCATGAGACCATGAGAGCTTGGAATGAGAAGGGTGCGCTCAGCCGTGTCAGCATTCCAGGTGCTGGTGCCTGTGCCCAGACCTGCAGTATGGGGCCCCGGGACTGGGGAGAAGCATGCCCACCCTCTGCAGACTGCCCAGCACAGAGCCTGCGTTTTAACGCAGGCTGATTCCTGCACTTCCAGAGTTTAGTAACATTGCTGTAAGCCAGTGGTTCTCAGTGTTGGCAGCACAGGATAACCACTGTCAGAGCTCACACATGCACACACACACATGTGCACACACAGAGGCTGGGTTACTGGGCTGAGCAGCAGGATTTGGGGGGAATACCCAAGTGACTAACGTGAAGCCATTTATTCTGCAGAAATGTTAAAATTTAATATAATGGATAAATTCCAAAAAGTGCAAATATTTGGAGGAAAAATTAACCAGAAACATGATGTATCATCTAAAAGGATGATCAGTCAACAGCAAAAGCTTTAAAATCTTTTGAATAATGGTCTTCCAAGGGTCAGTGGTTTCCTGCAGTCCCCATCTCAGAGCCAGATCCATGCAGAACATAAAGTGCTATATTAAATGCTGTGCTAGGGAACATGGAGCAGTAAATTAAAAAGCGTGGAGAATCCTAATTCTTCCAATAAACCTGGTGTATTCCTAACATTCAGTTTGACAAAGAGCATAGAAAATGTAAATCTGTTGCAGTTATAATGTAGATATCTAAATTTCTATAATGTAGATATCTAAGATATTGGCAAATCAACTCTGACTAGAAATAATACACAACGGCTATACTTTTAGAATATAAGAGTAGTTTACTAACACCCCTTAGAATACTTTGTTATTTAATGGGGTCAGATGTCTCAAAGTACACAATATAAAATTCAAATCAGTTTCTAATAAATCTCTGCACAAAGTTGGGTTACCACGACGCTTCCTGAGCACAGTACACACTGCCTAAGCCGATGGCTCCCAGGCTGAAAACAAGAGTAGGAATAACCTGTCTCTGCCTCGCACTCCTCTGTGACCTGCTCATGACTGGGGAGGCACAGTCCACATGAGGACGCTGCCTGCCGCCCAGATGCAGGCTCTCTCCTGAAGGTCGTGGCTCCTTCCCAGCATCGCCAGCGCCCTGGGGTCAGTGTCAGACTGGCCTGTCTGCGCCAAGGGCGCCCAGACACTTGCTTGCAGCTCATCAGGGTGATCCCTGTCCTGCCAGAAAGGAGAGCAGGGAGTGTAAGTTGATTCTGACCTGCCACTCAGTGGGGGACTGTGTGACCTTGGAGGTCATATACTCAGTGTGGAGGACTTCAGCCCTCTGATACTGCGCTAAGAAAAGACACACTTCACTGGGTGTCGAAGGGGTGCATCTGAAGGACTTGTCATCTGGTGCGCCATGCAGGTCATTGTCTGTTAGAGAGTCCCGACCCTCAGGCCCCTGTACCTCTAGTGCTTGACGAGGCACTGGTTCCATTCCTGCCTTTCAGAATGTCACCAGGCATCACTCTCAAGCTTTCTGTTTCGGCAGAATTCACTTCCGTCTTTTGAAACGTGGGCTGACGTCAATGTGACTGGCCTTCCCAGACAATATTTCAGAGACCATTTAGTTTGAACATCTTAGGTAATTCTGACCCTTCCCCTAAGTGTGTGCCATTTAATTTCTTATATTTTATTGTTAAACTATAGTTTGCAAAAGTATGGTTTCTTCTGCCTTTAGCTTGTGCTTTTAAATACATGGTCCCAGGCAGCACAGCCTTAGCCTGGGGTAAGTTTTCCGTGGTTGCTCATTTGTGCAAATGGATGGCTGGATGAAGGAGTAGGAACTTTTGACATAGCACCCTGATGACTTAAGACGTATTTCCCTCACTTCTTTATCAGATTATTTAGTTACATTATTGATTGTTTTTCGTTTGTATATTTGATTCCTTTTAAGTTATTCCATCATGAGCTTTACCTTCCCATAATACATACATGGCTCATGTTTTAGAGAACTCTGCTTTCCATCTCTGATCCTTTTCTGCATCTGATTATGCCCAGCTTTTCAACTCTTGCTTGCTACAGATTTCAAGATGAGATGATCTCAAGATCTCTGTTGCTGCCGTTGCAGAGCCCTTTTTATTTCTGGTGTCGGAGCTCAGCTGGGACAGCTGGTTGACAGGGCTCTTTGCACTTGACCTTCCATCCTGACCTTCAAAGCATGGTGCAGGTGAGCAGGCGTAAGCGCTGCATGGACTCAGGGCCAGGCTCGGTTTAGCCCAAGCGAGTCTCCAAACCACGCAGTCCTGATGGCCACCTTTGAGCCACCATGTGCTACCTGTCATCTGCTTTCACTTGTTCCCCTAATATTGCTGATTATGTTGGGCTGCGTGATGTGTAAACTTAAAATAAGCAGGGGCCTCAGCAGATTCTTGGCACTGCGTGTTATTTCCAGTTACACTGTTTGGTTTTCAGGCACAGTGCTCTTAGCAGAAATCCTCCTGGGTGGCTTGGCCACGTTATGCTGATCACTGTGATAGACTCAGGCAATGTGCTGTGGAAACACTGACCCAAAACAGTGGTCATGTGGTCCCTTCCCTTCAGGAGACAGAACACAAAGTAGCTCCAACCCATTTCATCTGCCTCTGGTATAGACACTCATCTAAATCAGCTTTGTTTACTAATTTTCAAACTGAGCTGTGATGTTAGTTATTAAAATAACACCTGAGTCCCCTAGCTTAGCTCGTGGAAGATCCGTGACAGCAATCCTTGCTCCTGGCTGCACACTCTGATCTCCTGATTCCTCCCAAGGTGGCCGTGTGAGTGGTCATGGGAAGGGGAGAGAGTCTGGTGGAATTCACTGGGAGCATGTTTCTAAGCGTCCAAGTGGATTTGATGTTCAGGCAGGATTGAGAACAAGTATTGGCTTTTTTTTTTTTTTTAAAGAGGCAGGCTGTAAAAACCACTGTTCTTGTGGGCCGTCAAACGTCATGAGATAGTATTCTTTGTGTTTCTTTTCCTTCAGCTATTGAAATCATTGTTCTCGAGCCATACAAAAATAGGGGGTAGACCCATTTTGGTCCAGGACGGGGGCCACGGTCTGCCGACCCCATCTCTGCCTCCATTGGGATGCTTCTCTCATGACCGGGAAGAGGTTTTCATCATTTTTTAAAAATTGCCGCTCTTTAGTCCCTGTGATGTTTTTCTTTTTAAGCAACTTCATTGTGGTGTAATTTACATGGCATGCGATTAATCCATTTTGACTGCACAATTCAGTGACTTCTAGTAATGGTATGGACTTGTGCCAGCACCGCCCAGTCCAGTTTAGAGTATTTACATTGTCCTCCAAAGATGCCTTGTGACCATTTGCATTTAGCTCTTGCGCCACCCTAGCTCTGGGCAACCACTAACTATTTCTTTTCTCTATGGATTTATCTTTTCTGGACATTTCATATATATAGAATCATACTCTAGGTCATCTTTTTCACTTGGCTTCTTTCGTTTGCATGGGTTTTTGAGTTCATCCATGTGCAGCATAAGTCATTTATTCTCTTTCCTTGCTATGTGGTATTCTATCATATGGGTATGCCTCAGTTTTAATCCATTTACTGAATGGATTATTTCCAGTTGTTAGCTCCTGTGAATAATACTGCTGTGAGGAAATTCTTTTTCTTTCCTAGATTTTCGAGGGCTTCTATCATGAATAAATATTTTGTAAAATGCTTTTGCTGAGTCTATTGAAATATGTTTTGTCTTTTTTTTGTAATATGGTATATTGCACTAATTGATTTACAAACAGTATAAATCCCACTTATTCATGGCATATAATTCTTTTTCTGGGTTCCTGGATTTGGTTTATGATATTTGTTAAGGATTTTTTGTCTACATTCATGAGTGATATTACAGTTTTCTTTAATAATGACATATTTGTGTAACTTTGGTATGAAAGTATAACTGACCTTGTAGAATGAGCTAGGCAGTGTGAATTCTCCCAATCACTGTTATCTGGGCATGCCTTTGTTTTGCCTTCATTTCTAAATGATAGTTTTGCTGGGTATGGAATTCTTGACTGGGTATTGAATGCTTGGCTGGGGAGAGCATGGAGGACCTTTGGCTCTCTCGTACAGCCTTCCAGGGACACAGGGATCTTATTTATCACCGTCTCCTTGCCCACCCCTTCTGGTTACATTTCCGACTTGTCCTGTAGGACTGCAGCCCCAGCATCTCTTTCACCTCTTTGCTCTGGAACTGCTGTGGGTTCTGACAGCACCCAGCAGCACAGGGCTTGCTGCGCTGTGCTCAGGTCAGATCGGCTTCCTGTGACAGCAACACCGCAAGCTTCCAGGAGAGTTGTGACGTGGCCAGGTTGGTGGGAGAATGGCAGCAGCTCCCAGCTACAATGCTGCCAGCGCCCACAGAGCTTCAACAATTTTAGTTGACTAGATTTTCAGTTTATTAAGTGCCATTCATCTAGGCCCAAGGTTTTGAAGTCCCTGGTTGACATTTCCATCTTTAACAGCTTACAGAAAGCCAAGTTTTTCCCTGTTCCTGTCAATAAAATATGTGATAAGGTTATTGGCTCAAGAATGGATGTTAGTTTGTGGGATTGCAGAGTATAAATGGAAGCAGGTGTGTGTAGAGGAGGGAAAGTTTGAGGATTAAGTGTGATCGAGTACCGTGCAGGCATTGTGGATGGAGCAGCTGGCAGCAAAGCTGCAGCTTCCTGCGCAGTTTCCTCCTGCTGGAGCTGGGCCTCGCCACACACCATCCACGTCTGCGTTCCCAGGTACGATGCCAAGTACAGAAAAGGCCAGAAGGAGACTGCTTCCTGGGCACAGGCACAGAGACAGAGCTGGCCTCTGCTCTCCGAGCCAGCCACCACATGCTGGCTGCTCCCATTGCCAGTCAGGCATCGTGGCTGGAGCGAGTGGGATAGCAGATGTGGCAGGGACTTGCCGTTCTGTGCCCTGGCCAGCCGGGCAGCCTCGGAAGAGCCAGCGGGCTTTAGAAACCAGTGTAAGTGAAACCCGCAGTCCTCACCCACTGCAAAGTCTGCTTGGCGTCCCCCTATCCCGTCCTTTGCATCTCCATGGAGGCCACCACATCAAAGTGGAAGTCAGTTCTTGTCGAGCACTTACTTATTCCAGGACTCGCTTATAAGACCACACACCCAGAAACAAAAGCAACTGTTTAAGGTTACTTAAGGAAACGTAGTTTATTAATAGCAGGCAGAAAACTGACAACTACAGGATCTTTCTTTGTTCCCTAATCATAGCATTTACAATTTCCTCCTCCTCCATCAAAGAAATCCATATAGCTTTGACAAGGAACATCGTTATACAGGGACAGTACAGTGGGCATGGTCGTACAAGCATGTGTCTCCAGCTACTCAGAAGTGTGGGACCAGCCTGGCGAATCTTCTGAGACCTTGTCTCAAAATTTAAAAAGAGGAAAGGATTTGACATGTAGCTCGACGGTAGAGCGTGAGGCCCTGTGTTCAGTTCCCCAGTACTGTGGGGAAAGCACTGTTGGCGCAGCTGAACTACTGGGACCAGTTAACACAGCGAGTGAGCGGCGCCATCGCACCACAGACGGCAGAATGGGGAGTGGCACGTTCCGGGTCTCCATGTGGCCGCTGTGAAGGAAGAAGACAGGAGACAATGCCTCTGCTCGGCTGCTCAGGCGGGGCTGGGGGCGCACTCCTTAGGGAGCAGCTTGCATGCAGCACCTTCCTCCCAGAAGTTGAGCCGCGTCGCCTGGGGGTTTGCTGTGCAGACAGGAAGCTCTGAGCGGAGAAGGGTGACTGGTGTCCCATTCCATGGAGGGCTTCCCAGACTCCTCGCCACAGCAGGCTGCTCTCCTCGCTCATGTCTGAGCACACAGACATCACCCTAACTCTCTACGTGAATCCAGGCTGTCTACCCAGCAGACCCAAGTAAGCCAAGTTCTGGAAGGAAATCTGGTTTCAAAAACACAACTCAGAACATCGTGTCCAAGTGAAATCAAGGGCCGCATTTCCCATGCATGTTTTGCAGGCAAATTTCCTCAGTTTTTCTTCTGAAGACACTAAATCAATGCTTGTGAATGGACAGGTGGTGGTGGTGGCAGACTCGGCGAGCAGAGGCCCTCGCCCGCACCCCAGTGACGCCTGCTTTCATGTCTGCCTCAGTCCTGCCTGCAGAAAGGGTGTGAGGTGGCTCCTGGAGGTGCCCCAGCTTGACCCACCAGTGAGAGGAGGCGGGGGAGGTCGGGGCCACAGAATGAGCAGGGTTCCGCTCAGGTTGCTACCAGCCGCCAGGACCCTGCACTTCTGCGG
>RJWT010051790.1:0-10665 GCA_004365215.1 Cuniculus paca
CTGATGCTAAGGAAACAGACCAAGGAGAGAGCTTGAAAAAAGCTCCATCCTTGAGATTATCATATTGCTGTTTTGTAAGACTATAATATTGGCTACAGCATAAATACTACAATAGGAGAAGAGCTCCATAAGTTAGGATATACTCACTTGAGCATATTAGAAGCTACTAAAAACAAAGTCTCTGATCCCTTATAATATGCTGGAAAATACTTATATTCCAACATTAATTGAAAGCACAATACATGAAGCTAATTAAATTCCATGTGTATAAGGATATGAAAATGATCAGAAACAGGCAAAATATAAAGAAACACACCCTGGGAGGCCAAAGTATTTTACAAGAAAAAAAAATTCCTGGCTAGCCAAACAAGTTTGGGCTATAGGAAATGGACAAAACACTGGATTAGGATTCATGAGGTCTTGTACTCATTCATTCATGTTTATTGTGTGTAACATACTACACACTGTATTTGGCCTGGAAGAGTGAACTCATTAAAACAACCCATTCCTGCTATGAGGTATAGTTTATAAAGAATGGTGATTTAAAATGGAATATAAAGAAAAATATTTCTGGTTCTCTTTGAGACTGTTGGTTTGGCTAAAAAGCCGAGGTACTTGATGGACATATATGCTGTTTCCAAGATCTAGCTATTATAAATTGTGCTACTATAAACATGGATATTCAAGTATCCTTCTGATATGATTACTTCAGATTTTTTTTGGAAGATAAGTAGCAAAGAAAGAGGGAGCTAATAAAGTTTTAGTTTAGGGTTTTAAGGAATCTCTACACTGATTTCCCTAGCGGTTGTACTAGTTTTCATTCTTAGAAACAATGTACAAGAGTTCCTTTTCCTCCACGTTTTCCATAAAGAATGATAAACGTGAGGCATTCATAGGTAAATGGATGCAATTTCAGAACATAATCGTATGTAAAATTAGACTCACAGGCTTAAGCATAGCATGGTTTCTCTTATATGAGAAACACAAAGTATATATACACATGAATGAATAAAAAGAAAAATAGAAGACAGATAAATAGAAAGTAGGGAGAAGTTCAAATACTTCCCCAAATTACATATTCCATTGTTTCAAAAGTATTTTAATATATATACTAATTTTTTCATTTATACTACTAGTTTAACTAGGACCTCATTGAAAATAAAGCTTTGTGTTACTGTTTGCCACTTCTTTGTAAGAATCTTTTCAGCCTGTGTCTTGTATGCTGAGTAACTATTTTGAAGATAATGCTACACAATGTATTAACTGTTGTTATTCTATTATTTTTTTATGAAATTTTATTTTACTTTGTCATAAAATAATAAAAGAGAGGCACCCATAAAATACTGAGCCAGACAGTGGTGGCTATTAGAAGAGAAAAGTGTAGTGGTTAAGAACATGAATTTGGTGGCTGAATCAAATCCCAGATCCAACAGGAAGCATGTGACTTTGGGAAAGTTATTTAACCTCTACAGGAAAGACTTCTTCAACTGCAAAAGAAAACAGAACTTTAGATATCTCATAAGACCAGCATTGGGATTCTGTTATAGATTCATATCTAGATAGTTCCCTATAGCCTCATGTACTCAAAATGAGGTTTTTCAGAAGTAGCTGGATCTAGAATGTGTGAAACTGAGACTAAGAGTATGTGATAACTAATCGGTTTAACTCAGTTCTGGGTATGAACAATGGAAGGCCCACTCTGGTTCTGGTTGGAACCACCCAAAAGACTTGTAGCCTGATGGGATAAAAGGGAAAGAGAGGCTTGCTGCTGCTGTGCTGACTCTTGCCTACCCTGCCATGGACTGTTTCTCTCTGTGATGTCCTGCCATGCCACCCTGCCTTAGAGTCATCTGGGTATGGACTGAAACCTGTACAAGCTGTAAGCTGCAATAAATGTTTCCTGCTTTAAATTGTGGGTGTCAGGTATTTTGTCCTAACAATGAGAAAGTAGCTAAGATAGATTTCAAGAGAAGTTGCCCATGCAAGTTTTAACACAGAATCTGACACATGATTCCATCTAAATAAGCTATATTAACAGTAGCTCTACCACTATTAAATAGCTTCTCAGCCACACTTACAGAAGCCAGAGAAAGAGGGGCATTTGACATTGCTGCAAAATATAATCATTCCCTATTCCAGCTAGGTTCTTCACTATTTCCACCTGTTACTATTAATCGTCTCCCTTGAAAGTGTTTCCAGAGTTGGTCTCCCAAGTGAATTCTGTCAATAGGCTGTGGGTGTGTGAACAAAAGGGTTTTCACTCATGTGGGAGCCGTTCTGTCTTTGGCTGGTGTGATAAAAATTAGAGGGAGGCTGTGGGGCTTTGTCCTGCTCCCTTGGGCCCCTTGGGGAGGATGTCTTGACAGCACTGTGGTTTGAGTTGTCATCACAATGAACCACTCATTTCTCAAATGACGCCCTGTGTCACTGCACATCCCAGCAGGGTTGTGGGGAAAGCATCTATTCAGCAGAGAGAGGCAGGAAGACACACTGCCCTATGGGGACAGAGAGGGCAATTTGACTGGACCAGGGGATGGGTTCCCAAATGTGGAAAAAAACAGGTCCTGTTGAAGTCAGACACCAAATGCACAAAACTGAAGTTTCTCTCTTGCTTTCTAGGCCAGCACAAAATTGCTTCAGCTGCTTTGCATAATCTCAACTGAAGCTATATTCTAATGCAGCTTCTGCATTTCTTTACTCACTAGAGTGCCAACCCCAATCAACAGGGCTATCCATGCACATAATGGTGATGAAAATCTCTCTTTATTAAGTTCTAAATTTCTTGTAGGAAATACTGCTTTCACAAAATACCATTATTCTTCCCAATTCATATATGTGAAAGAAAGATATACAGAGAAAAAGAATCTATCTAAGTTTGAGCTACTAGCAGGAGGTGGAGCCAGTTTCAAGTCCTGATAGTAGACATGCTGAACTGGAAGGCTTTCTCTATGATGTGCTACCTCCCATTCAAACACTCAGAGAATGAACAAGGCTTCGATGTGAACCTCAAAAGATTTCCTGAGCCAGCTAAAGGCTTCAGAGAAAGACTCTGAAGGCTTAGGCTAAAGTAGAGATTTTCTCTTGTCAGTCTTACCTTCATAGCATGCATTGAATTGATTGAATTGGTTTGCTGTGTTTTGTTTTGTTTTGTTTTGTTTTGTTTTGTTTTGTTTTGTTTTGTTTTGTAGTACTTGTGATTGAACCCAGATCTTTCCCATTGAGCTGTATTCCCACATCTCTTCTAAAGATAGAGTCTCTCTAGGTCCTTAAATTTCCTAGGCTGGACTCAAACTTGCAGTTCTCCTGTCTCAGCCTCCCAGAGTAAGATTATAGGCAAGCATCAACAGTTTTGAATCAGTTCCTTACTTTGTAAGATAGAGTTAGCACAAGTGAGTGTGAAGGGATTTTGTTGTTTTTCTTTTGAAAGAGGCCCTGGAAAGGGATGGGGGCATGCCTATGTTTGTGGAGAATGGGAGAGCACAGAGAACCAAGATAATGGTGCTTGGAGAGGAATTATGGAATAAGGAAGTGGAAGGGCAACAGAAAATGAAGGTATTCCAATGCATCTCTTCCATAATTTTTCCAGAGCTTATGTTGCTAAGTCAAAAGATCTGGAAGAAAGTTGAGAAAGAAGAGAAGAGGCCCAAGATAATGAAAAAATATCATTCTCATCTGGAAGATGAGAATAAAAGAGGCAGTCAGGGATATTTTCATGTCGCTAAGAAGCCCTGAGGAATGGGATGCCTAACAGTTAGCTAAGGTTTTTATTGGGTCATGTGTGAGAGAATCTCCCCTACCACTTTCTTGCATTTTTTTCTTTCTCCCTCTTTTAGTAAAATGTAATACCTTCAGTCACATTGTGTGAATGGCATTGAAGGAAATAAAGAAAATGGGCTGAGTCACTGGTTTGAGTTTGCAAGAGACAAAGACTTCAGGAATGACCATAGCAACCAAATAGACATGGGAACTCAGAGTGGGGTCTTGTTAGGAAAGTCCCCAAGACCTGTTTTTGGAAAAGGGAGCTCTAAAGAATGCGAACCCCCAGGAAGGCCTGAAGAAAACACTGTAAGCTGTACTTCAGCTCCAGAGCCTGGGTCAGTGGAACTGAAATGAGGTCTGAGAATTGGCCTTTTGGACAAATGGTTGGGTAAAGCTAGTGGTGCATATTCTTCTTGGAAGAATCTAGACACATTTGGAAGGATACTGAGTGTCCTATTAACCCTGGGTGAGGAAATTCAGTTTCGTCTGAATCTCCAAAGAAAATCTGAGCTCTTGGTTGTAAATGGAGTAACAGCAAAATTATAATAAAGTACTTGATAATTTCAACAAAGGAGAGAATACCTATAACTCTTTTACATGTCAAGCTAAATAGATACTGTCAAGATTCCCTTGGATTTAGAAGTGTGACAGCGTCTGCTAGTATGATGATTTCTCCTAAACTGTTGCAAAACAATCTAATTAGGGGGTCAAGAAACCTAAGTTTGAATCTCTGCTCACAATCTTACAATCAGTGTGGCAGTGAGGTCCAATTTATTAACCTCTCTGACCCCATTTCTCTGCCTTACCCCAGGGGAGTCTTCTCTGATTATGGCTACTACTGCCACGCTAGCATCCAATTCACATTTGGGCCCAATAGTCTCTCCATGATCCCTTGTAGCATACATGAAAGAGACTTGGTGTTTATATCCTGGTTCCCTGGAGGCAGAGTTGGAGATGAAAATGTTCAGGCAGGATGTTTCTTGGAGAGTAACTTTGATTTGGATCTCAGATCTCCCCCAAAAGCTGATGTGTTGAAGGCTTGATCCCCAACTATTAGGAAGTAGTGGAAATTTTAGGAGGTGGGGCCTAACAGAAGGAGTTGGTCATTGGACTACGTGACCATTTGTCTAAAAGCTCTGAAACTAGGACCCAGAAGAAGCTTTTCCTCCTTACTAGTGTCTTATGTCAGGTATTTGTTTGGGGTGATAGAAAGTTGACTAATACACGAGCCCTGCAGTGAATGTGAATATGCTCAGACTGTGGACTCCTTGAGGGAGATACTTTGGCCAAAAGCATTCTGGGTTTTGACCCTCAACCTCATGACCTTTCTCTTATGTCAGTGATGGATGGTGGGAATGCCTAACCCTTTCAGGAAGAACCTTGACTACCTGTGGGCTGTGGCCTTGTCCAGGGGACAACGAATGAGTAACATCCTTCCTTCACCACAGGCATAAAACAACCCTTCTGAAGGAACAGAGGACTTTGCTCTCCAGCAACTCCTCGCTTTTCCTTAGCATCTCAACATCCAGCCTACCCAGGTGAAGCTGCCTCCTGCTTTGATTTCTGGCCTTTCTCTCCTCAGCATCAAGGAAGTTCTTCCAAAAGACTAAAAATAAAAGCTTTTTAAAAATTGTTTTTCACCAAATCAAAGTCTAGAGTTTCTGGACCCTGTCTTTCAGTTCTTTCAAATAAAACTTGAAGCAAAAAATAATCCCCTCTACACAGTGGATCAGAGTTTCATTTTCTCTCCCTTTTAAAAATGTGCTCCAACTTCAACTCAGAGGCCCCCAGAGCCTATTAAACTTGCTCAATAGTATGCAGTGTTTGGCCCTCATGCTCACACAGGTCCTGTACTCCAGCTCACACCAGCCTCTGCTGCCGCACACCTTGATTCCAGCTTTGGAGTGGTGGACAGATGGTTAGATTTCCTCTTTTCTTTTCTTTACCCACTCAGTGATTGAAAGTGCTTGATGTTTCTCCTTAGCAATGGGTAAAAGGCAACCTCCCCCAATATCTGTCCTTTCCTTCCTCTGGAATGTGTCTTTGTTGAGCATATGAGAGATATGACTGAGGTGCTCTGTGATTCCTTTTTATGTGACTCCACCTCAACCTCTGGAAGTGAAGGGGATGGAAATGGAGCTGTTCTCTGGTTTCCGGAAACAAAAACAAAAATAAGCAAACGAATGAGAAAACAGATATCATCATTCCTTCTTTGCTTGGGTCAGTAACGAATGGATTACAATTTGTAATAATTGATTGTATAGGCTAACAAAACACTTTTAGCCAGGCAACCATCTAAGTACAGTGTGAATGCATATAACATGTGCATATGATGCATATATACACTGAGTATGTATGATGTAACACATAGACATACATCATATATGTCCACTTAGGAGAAAGCGTATATAAATAAATATATATAATATACCCAGAATATATATAGTATATATACATACATATCAATGTATGTATAGTATACATGGTATGTGTATAAAGTATTCACTTAATCTTTACAAAAATCATATTGTTGAATCTTAATTTTACATCCACTGCATTTTATTATGTAAGTATTATAATGTATAATACATACATATGTATTACATAAGAAATCACTTAGAATATTTGTACATCAGTAAACAAATACATTGTAACTTAATCTTTGCAGAAACCTTCTGAGGTTGCTATTACAATGATTCCCTTCTCTCAGATGTGAACACTGAGGCAGAGCACGGTGCTGTAACTTGGCAAGGTCACTCAGTTGACAAGACAAAGTAGGCACTGAGTCCAGGTGACCTGGCTACAGAATCTAGGCCTCTCACCATCGCCTTATTATCATCTGTAAATGGAATAGAAAGTGCCAGATGACATGGACTTCAAAAATAAAACACTGATAAACAGAAGGAGGTAACAGTTTTTGAAGCAGAAAGAGGAAAGCTCTGAAAGTCAGAAGCTGCTGTGTGTCCCGAGTCCTAGGAGAGACACTGATTCAGGGACACACAGACATTCAGGGTCAGCATGACTTGAGAGACATAGCTCCTACTGAGCAAAGATGAATTCAAGCACCAGACAGAGCACTAGAAACAGCCCCTGCTGGCCTCTGTGCCTGAGATCACCAGGCCTTGCCTCCACTGTACACCAAGTTGTCTGCTAGTTTAAGAGCAATGCATTTCTTACTAATTTGACTGGCATGAGATAAAATTAGATATCACATGGACTTTTCAACTCTCCAAGTTGAAACCAGATGGCTGTGTCTTCTGTTCCATGCCCTATCCCAGGCTGAAGCCTATATTACACACTGTCACAGACTCCATAGAAGGCATCGGGGCTACAATGCCTACTGGCTTTTCTTCCACACACTTTACTTGGGTCCGGACCACTTCCTTCCAATATGAATTGTAGCCTCCTACATCCACAAACTTCCAGGTCACCAAAATATGCATGAGAATAGTCTTTACTGAATTTTTGAGGATGGGAAAGAAGGTATTTATATGGCAGTAAGTCATACTTTGTATTGAATGTTAAGCATTTTCATTCACGAAGCTGCTAATTGCCTCAAAACACTGCCTCTTTTTCACTGGTCACTTCATAGCATCTTATCAGCTTCCAGAGCTCTCTGCTGCCTTTTTAGGAGCCTAAGGAAAACCTTCCCTCTAAGTGTACCCCAGATGGCTGGGTAATACATGCATTTATCTTTTACTGCAGATCATTTTTAAGAAATAATTTCAGTCCTCTCTTCCAACAAGGTTCTTATTGCACCGATTTAAGGGCACAGAAGTCTAAACTGTAACAGAGATAATACATTTAAAGCAACTCACTGTGGCAGAGTGGTATTTTCAAAACATTAGATTAGCTCTTAAAAACCTTCGATTGTCTCTGGATGGACTCAGAATAAAATAAGCATCCTTGCTTAACCTACCAGGCTGTACCAGGGTATCCCCTGCTACTCCTTTAGCCTCAAAGGATCCCAGGTGCTTCTCCTCAAGCCCCATCCCTCTACTAATTTTCAGGTACCCTCTGCTTTCTCCATGTCAGGGTTTTGTACTTGCTGTTCCCTTTCTCAATAACACTCTTTTCTAGGCTGTCCCCAGGAGAGGGGACATCCTTCAAGTCTCAGCCTCCATGCTGCCTCCTCAGACAGATTGACTCCATCTGTCACCTAAATTAACTCTGCCCTCTCTCATCTGCAGTTGTTCTGTCTCCTATCATCCACACTGATCTGTTTGTTCCCTTGCATTATCACCTGTTTTCTCCAACTAGAATGTAAACTCTTTGAAGGCAGGACCCCATCTGTCTTATACTCACCCCATAAAACAGTTCCTAGCAGGATGACACTAGATATGTACTAGTGATTGAATACAACACATGTGCAACCAGAAAATGTTCATTTCTTCTTTTCATATGTATTCTATACACACCCCTAAACACACCTATACACATTATATTCCTCCGTATGTTATACATATCTCTTATTTTGATCATTATATAAGCAAATATTCTTATTATCATTTTACAGCTAAGGAAATTAAGCAAGTAATTTATTGGTTAAATTCCTAAACTTCCAGATCACACAGGTGATTATGAATACATGCACATACACTTACACACATAAAACACACATCATGGTACGGTTGTCTGCTTGCATGGATTAAGCTAGTGGGTTATTTAGGAGGATCAGGATAGCTAATTTTAATTGTCTTGCACTTTTTTAATTGAAGTATAACATATACTCAGTAAATTCTTGCACCTGTGCGCATTTTGCTTTCCCATCATTACCACACAGGTGAAATCAGAGGACATAGTCTCACCCCTGAAGTCTTCTGCTCGCCCCACTTTCTCCCCAGAGATTCCCCACTATTCCTCCATCGCCACAGACCAGTGTTGCCTTTTTTATATTTTACGTCAGTGCACTAATACTGTAGGTACTCTTGCTTGTTTGTTTGACTTATTTCATTTTATGTTATATCTGAAAACTCACCTTGTACTTGTTCAGAAATTTTCATTATGACACAGCATTGTATTGTATAAATATACCATATCTTATTCATTCAATCATTGATCTCATATGCTCTGTTTCCATTTGGGGGCATCTATGTCTACTAGTATGGCTATGAACTTTTAACCTTTAATCCATTTTTGCTGGAGTACATATATTCAGTATTATTGTATGTATATCTAGAAGTGGAATTGCTGGCTTAAAATGAAGTACATATCGATATGACTTTCCAAACTCTTTAAATAAAATTACAGTCTTGACCAGTGGAGTATGAGATGCCAGTGTTTGCTTTTGCATTCTGATCATGCAGGCTTGTCGAGAGTTTTAAAGATGAAGACTAGCTATGTGCAGTAAGACATTTTCTAGAATTGTGTCATAGACCTTTCTGATTCTGTGCACAAAAGCCCAGGCCAGGAGCCTGGGCTTCCCACTGGCTCCCTCCCACTGCTGTGACTTTTAGATAGCGAGGCAAGCCTGGAGGAGAGGAAAAACAATTGCAGAAGGCTTCATCTGTGGCATGAGGGTGAAACCCATTATTATGAAAAACATTAACCTTCCCTCTTCTGGGCAGAAATAGCTCCCTCTGTCAGGGGGTGCCTTGTTTAAAGAACCTCATGCTTTTAAAGAACTTTCCAAAGAGCCAAAGCCCCCGTTCATCTGCACCTCAGAGCCACTTGCATATTATTTGTCCTGATTATTTGTGAGCTAGTCCTAGAGGACAAATCCCAAACCAAAGTCCAGTCTCCCCCTTTCTGTTTGTCATACACATGAGATTATTTCAGGCCAGGTGGGAGCTTATCTCTCTGCTCCTTACTCTAATTCATTTAAGAGGGACCTGGCATTTTCTCACAATTTTTCAAGAAACTTCACGTTCACCCTTGGGTGGAGAATAAGTCCTCAGAGAAAGTTTCTTTGGGCAGAAAAGATACTCCATCTTCAGCAAAGAAATTCAGATTTTACTCAGCTAGGAACTGATGCCAGTAAGCAGATTTGAAAGTTCAATAAGGATGATTAATCTCTGATGATCTTCTGTGCATGTCATTAGTGTTGCTTGCTAAATCTTCCATGTTTTCTTCATCCAACATATGTGGGTATGTTGTGTTTCCTGGCTCCTCAGAGGAGTGAAGCCATAGAACTAACTCCAGACAGTGAGTTGTGAATTGGAGTTACGTGGGTCATATCTGGACAGGAGCTGGGGTTTTCTTGGCTGTTGTTTTTGTTTTGGGGTTTTTTTTTTTTTTTTGCTGGTTTTTAACCCAGGGCTTTTGTAAATCTAAGCATGTGGTCAAAAACTGTGCTGAACTACTCCCTTCCCCCCAAAGTCTTTAATTTGCGGCTCCAGAGCCCCAAGAACTTACTCAGACTCTCTGGATGGCAACAGAAACTCACATAAGAGGAACATCTGTGGCCATGTGGAATGGGGTCTTTGCTGCAGTCTGTCAGGGGGATTCTTGCATCATGTGCCACAGTATCCTAGCTGAGCCAGTCCCTGTTGAGATAGTCTGTCTCATTCAACTCGCCCCCTCCTCATTCAGATATGCGCTGGCTTGCTCCATTTCAATTGCTAAGGAGCTAGAGACCCAAGACAGGGTTCTTTCAACAAGAAGTTTTAATGAGGAATGAAAATTATGTCACCAAATGTTGTACCAAGTTTGCCATCAATTACTTCATATTTAAACAACAAGCAGCAAACATCTGTTAAATCAGCAATTGCATCAGTAAGTGGTAAGGAAATAGGAAGGAGAAACTAAACGCAGATGAAAGGAACCTGCTCCATATCAAGATGCTCACAGTGATATGCTGACATGGGGACTTCATGCAGAATTGACAGGCAAGAAGTGGCCAGCATTTAGAGAGCACAGGATCAATTATTAAAAACGGTCTTATGCACTGACTTCTTATGCACTCGT